>PVIY010003015.1:0-119480 GCA_004026745.1 Myrmecophaga tridactyla
TAATTTAACTTGTATTGTCAGTTTAGTTGAACACCATAAGTACATGGAATCTTGAATAGGATATGAGATTTTGTTGGTTTTCCTAGGTCAGTGTGATGCCTTGATATATCCCAGAGTAATTTGGGCAGGGAGTAAAGAAGCATTTGCAAAGTCCCCTTGGGGGACTGGGGAGAAAGGAGGAAATATTCAATTCCCCATTTGGAGAATTTCTGATATTCTCACAAGCACTGGGGACAACAAAATCAGTAGGCTGAGCCTTTGATCTTGGAATTTGCCCCTGTGAGACTTATTCCTGCAAAGGATAGACTAAGCCTACGTAAAAGTATGCCTGAGTCACCCCCAGAGAACCTCTTTTGTTGCTCAGATGTGGCCTCTCACTCTCTCTAAGCCAACTCAGCACGTGAACTCACTACCCTCCCCCATCACAATGTAGGACATAACTCCAAGGGATGTAAATCCCCCTGGCAAAGTGGGACAGAACTCCCGGCATAAGCCAGGACCCGGCATCACAGGATTGAGAAAACCTTCTTGACCAAAAGGGGAAAGAGAAGAACAAGACAAAGTTTCAGTGGCTTAGAGATTTCAAACAGAGTTGAGAGGTTATCTTGGAGGTTATTCTTATGCATTATACAGATGTCCATTTCAGTTTATGGTATATTGGAGTACTGGGGGCGGGGATTACCTGAAACTGTTGAGCTGTGTTCCTTGATTCTTGAAGATGATTGTATAACTATATAACTTTGACAATGTGACTGTGATTATGAAAACTTTGTGTCTGAAGTTCCTTTTATCCAGGGTATGGACAAATGAGTAAAAAAAAATGGGTAAAAATAAACAATAGGGGGGTAAGGGGTAAAATAAATTGGGTATATTGAAATACTAAAAGTCAGTGAGAGGGAGGGGTATGAGACATGGGATATATGAGTTTTTTCTTTGTTCTTTTTGTTTCTTTTTCTGGAGTGATTCAAATGTTCTAAAAAATGATTATGGTGATAAATACACAACTATGTGACAATATTGTGAGCCACTGTTTGTACACTATGTGTTCTAGTTAGTAAGTTGCCAGAATACAATAAACCAGAAATGGAATGACTTTTTAAAAAAGGAATTTACTAAATTGTAAATTTACAGTTCTAAGGCTGTGAAAATGTCCAAATTAAAGCAGGTTATAAAAATGTCCAATTTAAGACATCCAGGTAAAGATATCTTGGTTCAAGAAGGCCAATGACATTCCGGGTTTCTCTCTCAGTTCGAAAGTCACATGGTAATATCTGCTAGATTGCTCTCCAGGCCTTCTTCAGCAGCTTGCCCAGGGCTCTGTCCATACTTGCTGGCTGTTTGGTTCTGGTAGCTCTAAAGCTGTTACCAAAATGATTCCCTCTTAAAGAGCTCCAGAAAGCAATCCCACCATGAATGAACAAGACGCATCTCCATGAAAACCATCTAATCAAAAGTTACCACCCACAATTCAGGTGATCACATCTCCGTGGAAATCATCAGAAAGGTTCCACCCAGCAACATTGAATGAGGATTAAAGGTCATGCTTTTCTCGGATACATAATTGCTTCAAACCGGCACACCATGTCACACACATACAATTAAAATATTATTTAAAAAAAAAGAGTATGACATTACATTCATTTATAAGATTTAAAGTGCAAAGTCTCTGATAATTCTACCTCCTTTTAGAAGTAATAGGGTGTGCATGTTTATGGGTGTGTGCTCAAGTATACAAGTTGTTTCTCTTAGTAAAAATAGTCATATTCTGTATACCAATCTGTGGTTTGTTTTTCTCACCTGAGAATATATCTTTGACAACCTAAAGCTACTAAATCATTTTACACCCAATAACTCCTTATCTACATTGCCTCCTTTTAAAGGCTCCCTTGCATTCTTCAGCTAGTCAGCTCTGGTGGAGTCAGCCCAGCTCCTGGCTTCCCACTGTAACCACTGATGACAGCAGTTTTTACTTGTAATTGTAGTTATTTTAAGCTTATTTCTTTTATTTGCCATTGCAGCTAACTGACGGATTTATAATATTGCTGTAACCAGATACCTTCTTTGCCTGTCAAGCACAGCCAGTTTGTTTAGCTTATTTCCATTCCCTTGTTATTATAGTTATTTATATTAAATGATAACCAAGCTGTAGCATATTTCCCTTACTTGTTATTTCCTTCCATTTTAGTAGTCTGCATTCGCCAAATGATTTACAATTGTGCTGTAATCAGATGCTTCCCGCTCATACTTTATGATGAGATAATGCCTAACCCAATTATTTCAGAGGCTTAACAGGTCAATTTACAATTCTTAATTTGAATATACACACAGCCAATCTCAATACTACATTTACGATCCTTAATTTGAATGTTCACAAGCCAATCATAATGTTCCAATGTCTCCAACCCAACATCCCTTTGTTTAACTAGTGAAAACTAGGTACTCCAGGTCAGGGACCCAGGTTTGAGTGGTGTTTCCCTCTCTATGCCGATTAACTTTGCATTGAAGCTCTTTCTCGTCTCAAAATCCTGGGGGCTGCGGGCCCTTGCTCGCTAATACTTTCACCTCTTGGACTCCCGCAGGGTCCCTCCTCCAAGGCTACGGAAAATTCCCAAAGGCCCCGGGGGTGGGCCAGTGCAGGTCTGGGGGCTCTGTGACATTCAGAGGCAAGGAATGCGGTCTGAGACGTCTCAGGCCTAAACTAGTTGGAGGCCAGGTGGCCAGCACCTTCCGCGGTCTCAGGTCTCAGAAGTGTGTCAGTTCCAGCCTGTCGCAGGCTGAATCCCTTGAGATCCTACGCGGAGGGTGTGCAGGAGAGGGGCCGGTGCCACTTGACCGCACTAGATGCAGCCCCTTTTCCTGCGGTTATCGCATCCCGCTTGGGGCACAGAAACCGCTTCAGAAAAATTCTGAGTCTCTCTATTCTCAAGAAGGAACGAGACTACCCTGCTGCTCTTCAACGTTCTGGAATAACCTCTTGAAATATTCCATTTACAGCCGCTCAGCTGCGTTCCTCCGATGTCTCCACCGGCACGCGGCGTCTATCCTCAACCCCTCCAGAGAAGGAGCGTGGACACTGTGTTTATTACTCCTGAAGTGTCGGTGAACGGTGGGTTCAGGGAGATCTCTCCCCTATAGCAGCTTAGGATTCTGTGATGACTCCCGCGCTGCATTCAGCCCCCAGGAGCTATTCTCTGCTGGGCCTCAGGAGTCTCTTCAGCATGCATTCAGCTTAAATTTTCCACCAAAAACCCATAGGAACCCCAGGCAGATTTGTGGCGATCCTTGTCTGCGTATATTCCCCTTGCTGGGAGAAGCGCATATGAAGCCCAATTGCCTTAGCCGCCCTAAGGTCTGTTGCCCCTATTATCAGGGGTGCAGTTTTGGAAAATGCTCCCAGCAGGAGCTCTGAAGCAAGACCTCACCTGCTGTAATTGTCTTCCTGCAAGTGTCACAGCCTTGTATCATCTGATTTATAGTCATGTGGGATATTCAGTAACGCCAGTAGTGCCCATTAGTTTATATCTCTTTAGAAGCTGAGCCAAACACATAACAGATAGATATATAGATAGATGTAATTTTTCCTTGCTGTTGTAAACCCCACTAAAAAAAGCATAAGGGAAAATTGTGAAAGTATTGAGAAAGACAAAATGAAGGGTTTAGAGCACTGTGTGATTAATCTTATAGTGAGGTAGTTCTCATATATTCCTGCATCAGAACATTCAGATCAAATGAGTTAAAAAAACAGCATTTTTATAGACATATATTTTTTATCTATTTAATGAGTTTAATCAGATGAAAACTCAGACTTTTAAAAGATATGAGCTATTTAATATGAATTATCAAAAATCATACTTATATTCTGTAATATTTATTTTGTGATACTGCTTTGCTGATTTGCATGTATTTAAATAAGTTAACATGAACAATATTAAAAGTTTTTTGCTATTAATACCATGTAAAATGAGAGATCTGGGTAGGGCAAGCCTCTCCCCACCCCACCCACACACACACTATTGGATGATTATAAGCACAAAAATAACCTCAAAATATGTGAATTCTTTTTAATGCAATAGGTGCACCAAAGATAATGTTGGAGGTCTTGGATAAGAAACATTTTAAAGCTTACAATTTTCTTGTGGAAAGAACTAAAATATTTTACCTTTTCAGATTTACCTCCTGGAACCTCATTCAAGGAGCCATGTAGGTAAGCCACTGAGCACTTATGTAAAACCTTTAGCCCATAAAGAATTCTAGGACAGCAAATTAAAGCCCTTATAAAAAGAACCGATTCTAAATTGATAAGATAAAAATAAACAATTCCTCAATAAAAAACAGCTCTTATTATGATAATGGCTCTAGAGTTTATTAAAGGCAATAAATTTAATTTTCTCAACATGATTTATTCATAACATCCATGCTACCTAAATATATTGTGTCAAAATATTATTTATATATACAGTTAGCTACAGATTCTGTATTTTTATATATTGCAGTTCACATGAGTCTTCTCACCTCAGGGTAATCTCAGGACATTTTCTCTTCACTTGAAACATCCTTCATCCACTATGTTTAGGAAATACAAAAAATATTTTGGGTGTCAGTTTAAAAGTCAAATCTGCAGTGGGTTTTCTGCTTCCAAACTCCCAAATCCTGAAAAATCTCTATATTTCATTACCATGAAATTCCTTGAATGTCTCTAGTAAATAACATTACACACATTTAGAACTTAATATTAAATAATTATTTATACAACTCTTGTTTTTGTATACACAATAAGTACTATTAAGTCAGGGTTACAATCATTTTTATTCAGTACTGAATCCCAAATTCCTGGCAGATTCACTGGCACTATTTCTGACTTTGTATTGCATTTGTGTTGTTACTGGAATGGTTTAAGCCTTTCTGATATTGTTATGGAATTAATGTATTTTGCATTTGGAAATAACATGCCTTTTGGGGGTCGAAAGGTTGGAATGTGCCAGTTTGAATCTGTTGTGTACCCCAGAAAAGCCATGTCCTTTAATTCTCATTCAATATTGTGGGTAGTAACTTTTGATTAGATGGTTTCCGTGGAGATGTGTCTCCACCCATTCAAGTTGGAGTTGCTTAGTGGAGCCCTTTAAGAGGGAACCATTCTGGAAAGAGCTACAGAGCCAGCACAGCCAGAGACCTTTGGAGATGAAGAAGGAAAATGTCCCTGGGAGAGCTTCTTGAAACAAGAAGCCAGAAGAGAAAGCTAGCAGACATCACCATGTTCGCCATGTGCCTTTGAACATCATCGGCCTTCTTGAGCCAAGATATCTTTCCCTGAATGCCTTAGATTGGACATTTCTATTGCTTTAATTTGGACATTTTCACAGGCTTAGAATTGTAAACTTGCAACTTAATAAATTCCCCTTTTAAAAGCCATTCTATTTCTGGTATATTGCATTCCGGCAGCTAGCAAACTACAACAATGAGCATATACATATAAAAAGAACATGTCATTAAGTAAATGATTGAATGGTGTAAGAGAACTTAGAGCCCAGATTCTATAATTGGAAAAAATGTTTTCTTTGCCCAGAAAAGAAAGAAAATTGAGAGCTGTGAGAGTCATTGCGCAAAAGGGCTGAATGTCAGGAAGCCTTAAGACACTAATGTGGAGGGGTTTTTTAGCTCATAGCTTGGGCTAGCAATCAGTGATATCCCAAAAGACAAACCAGGAGAGAGAGAAAATAGACAAAGTGCTCCTCAGCACAGCCTGGTGCATATGGTTCTGGCCTCATGGCAAGGACTGGACAAACACCATGGAGCCATGAGGTCCAACCACATATAATCAATGACAGAGATGGTTACTATATTTCTTCAGCTCCTCAACCTTTCTGGAACATCTGGAATATTCCAAAGAACAATACGCATGATTTTTCATACTTAACATTTTTGCTCTGAAATGAGCCAGTTGTTCTCATAGGAATGAAGATATTTACCAAGAGATTCAGGATCCAGGAGAGAGAAGAGCAGAGGCCAATGCACTTTGGGGATCTAATTATGAGATCTAGCTATCTAGAAGTACCGGGGCAAAGCTTAAGCACCTGAAAGCCACTCAAGAGGCAGGCAGTGCTAAGGGAAAGCTCTCTTCCAACTCAGTGTAAATGAAAGACAAATGTATTAGCTTGCCAGTGTTGCTGGAAAGCAATATACCAGAAATGGAGCGGCTTTTTAAAAAGGGAATTTAATAAGTTACAAGACAGAAAAAAAGAAAAACCCAACACATTCGAGAGTCAAGTCTATGGCTCCCAATGTAGGTCTAGTTATATTAGCAAAGTCATTTTAAAGACAAAAGAGTGAGGAATTTCAAGGATCCCAGCTTCAGTCTGAGTGGAGACGATAATACTAGCACTGGAAATACGTTCAAACTAAGGCACCAACAAGAGGTTACCATTATCCAGAAAGGCTGATGCCATCTGGAACACGTCTGTCAGCTGGAAAAGCACATGGCTGGCATCTGTTGTTCCCTTGCTTCTGGACTCTATTGCATTCAGCCCATTTTCTGTGAGGGTTCCTCACCTGGCATCCATGGGCCTTCACTTACCTCCTCCAGGATACAATTCTGGGTTCTGGCTTGCATAGCATCTTATGGGAAGTCACATAGTGACATCTGCCTGGCCTGGCATCTCCAAACATCTGGGTCTCATGTTGGCTCTGTCAGCTCTGAAGCAGCTGTTCTCCAAGCATCTGCATCTGAGATTTCTCCAGAATATTTTCCCTTTGAAAGGATTCTAGTAAACTAATCAAGGCCCACCTTGAATGGTTGGAGTCACATCTCCATCTAGCTAAAAAGTCACACCCACAATTGAGCATGCCACATCTCTGTGAAGACAATATAATCAAAAGTTTCCAACCTACAATATTGAATCAGAATTAAAAGAAACAGCTGCCACCACATGATTGGATCAGGATTAAAACATGGCTCTTCTGAGGTACATAATAGTTTCAAACTGGCGCAAAAGTTTACACCCAATATTATGAGGAAATATTTCATTTCAAAAGTTGCCATGGTCTGAGTGATCCCTTTAGTAAGAGAAAAAAAGAAAAACCCAACACATTCGAGAGTCTAGTCTGTGGTTCTCAACGTAGGCCTAGTTATATTAGCAAAATCATTTTAAAGACAGAGGAGTGAGGAAATTCCAAGGATCCCAGCTTCAATCTGAGTGAAGAAGATAATACCCAGATATATGTTAGTAGAGATAATTTTGTTCATTTACAGGGGATGTAGGAGGTTGATTTTACTTGAATCAAACTGATATGAATTATTAGAGTAGGTCATTCAATTCATAATCATAAAGCTACTGCTTGCAGGATTGTTTATAATAACAAAGATTGGAACTAACACAATGTCATTATCAATGGAAGAATAATTCAGTAAATCATGGATCATCTTCATGATAGAGCATTAGGCAGCTGTGGATGTGAAGAGTAACTTCTCTCTACTGCTGCATTTTCCAGTCATATCCTTATATGAAAAAATAAAGAGTCAAAACATCATATGCGCTTAGTATTTTTTCTTAGACTGGGAGGAAAATTAATATGTTTATGTGATTATGAATGTTTATATTTTTATATTTAACAATAAATCAATAAATTGATAACATAAAAATGGTACTTGTAGGGAAGGAGGTACCAGGGCAGAGGAAACAGGATGAAAGTTAGACTACTCTAAATGTATCTTATTTTGTTGTTTTTGTTTTACCTAAATATACATAACATACTTAAAACTACAATTCATAAAAATAAAACTTTGGGGAAATGAAAGATTTTGTTAACATGTCCATGTTCAAAGAAAATTGTTCATTATAGAAAAATACTGGAAACAACCCAACTGCAATGTAGTAGGTGAAAGGTTGGACAAATATTCATACAGTGGATACTACTCAGCGATAAAAAGGAGTGAACTATTGATATATGCAACAACCTGAGTGAACTTCAAAGGCCTTATGCTTATTGAAAAAAGTCAATCTCAAAAGGTCATGTTCTTGGACTTCAAGGAAAATGGTAGAATAACGACGGGTAGAATTCATTCCTCCATCCAAAGCCTGTTTTCCAAAGCAGCGGTTGTCGGGATGAGGAGACCAGGGAAAGACCATGACAGCATTCAGGGAAGAGCTGGTTGAAAAAAAATGGAGAAACAATGACTGAGAAATTATGGTGAGTGACCTCAGCCATGGCACCTGGTGCCCCCTTCCCCCCCCCCCGAGCCTGGCAGGGGTGGCTTGGTTCTCACCAGCTGGTGACACATGGCTCAGTCCAATTCCAGTTGAAAGCCTGAAAAGTTAATGCCCTTGGTCCTGCAACCTGGAGCCTTTTCATGCAGGAGCTCAGAAGCTTGCAGCTCCATTATTCCTACAAACCGAGAGACTTCAGCCAGAGACTAATCTCCATTGCACTTCTGTCACACATCCCCTACCCCTGAAGCCAGCAGATGGGGACCGCTCGGGCAAATTCTTTGCCAGTGAAGTTAACCCTCTTACTCCTATAGCTGAGAGCCTTTCCACATGGAAACTCAGGAGCCCAGAGCTCAATTGGTTCCATGAACTGAAAGACTGTGCCAAGGGATTGATCTGCAACAAGGTGTCCAGCATCTGTCCCTCACTCCGAAGGCCAGCAGATTTGGGTGTATCTGGCTCTCATCCAGTTGGCTACAGTGGGCTGGGAAAGACAGAGAGGACCTCCCCTTGAGAAAAGAGGTGGATGCAACATAGAATCCTGTTCCAGCTGCTGGAGAGAGGGTGCGACCCTCTGGGTTTTGCAGCTTTGAACCTTACTACACAAGAGTCCAGCATGCTCACACCCCCACTATTTCCACAAACAGAGAGCCTATAGCAAGTGACTGAGCTTCATGGTGGCCCCAGGCCCCCTTTTCCCATTGCTGAAGCTAATAATCCTGAGCAAGCCTGAGTCTTGCTTGATAGACTGTAATGGTTTGGGAGATACAGAGGTGTACTCTCTTGGGAGACATGGAGCATTTTGACTCAACTGTTGGCCAGTGAAATAGGAGAGTGTAAGCCAATGGCCATGGTCCTTTCTGGACAGGCACCCTAAGGACAATGGGGTGCCTGTCCCCATTCACTATAGAGACAAAGGGTCAGAGGGATTAAAAAATAATTTAACCTGTGTAAGGCTCTGGGGATAAGTCACCAAAGACCACCATCTAATGGAAATGCTGGTAAAATACAGTCTGAGAAACTACTCTCCTGACTCTTTCTCTAGGGTCCTTTGGTATGTGTCTGCACACACTGTGTGGGTTGGTGGCTCTGGTTTGTCTGTGAAATAGTGATGGACCGAGTTCAGGGGAAAACATTCAACATTTATCCAAACAACAACCAAATCTTAGATGAGAGGGAAACCAACTTTCAAAATAATCTTATCAAGGTAATCAGATGCTCAGAAATCAGCAAAAAAAATTACAAGGCACAAAAATAAACAAGAAGATATGACAAAAGGACTTCCAGGAAGATGGCAAAATAGCATAGGCTGAGTTTACTCCTGCTCCAAGGAAAAACCAGAGAAGTGACAGAAAAACAACTGGGACAGCACTTCCAGGGTGCGAGTGACCTGAGAGGATCTTCTACACTATAGAGGGAAGTCCTGGATGAAAAAGTTGAGGAATGGGGATATAGAGAACAGGGTGAGTGGGCTCAACTGAGACTCCACTGTGGTAAGAGGCTGCACCCAGGAAGGGTCTTCCCCCACTGCTAGCTTGGGATATCAGCTCCCTCAGCTCCACAGTCCAGAGCCCTGTTGGAGAACCCAGAAACCAGTAAACTAGATTTCCCTGCAAATAGAGACCATCCAGCTAGTGTACAGAGCCTACCACTTCCTTTTCCATACAGAGGCCTGGTGCCCTTAGGAGTGCACAGAAGAGGAGGCAGAGACAAGGAAGCAAGCCACACCACACCTTACAGCCTATGTCCCCTCATGCCCCATGCATGTCCCTGTGACCCATGCCCTGTACCGCATAATGTGCCCCATGCACCGATCAGCCCCACTATGCCCTGAACAACACCACCCCTGCAAACCCATGCACTGCACCTCATGTCAATGTACTGCTGCATCCTGACCCCCACACACACATCAGTTCACCCCATGCCCCATTCACCTTGCACTATGCCCTGTCCACCAGTGCCATGTCCCATGCCCTTTGGTCCCATAGCCCACTCTGTGACCCCATGCCATACCGCATATACTGGGTCACACCTAGCTGGCAGGCATTTCCAGCTGTGGACAGGGCCTACTGTCATACCCACTCCCACAGGCCAAGGTCATTCCCAGCGGGGACCTGGGGGCCATCATAAACATTGGGCCTACAAGCAGAATCTCCACTGAGGTGCACACTGCCAACCACCCAGCCCCAGGTTTGGCAGCTTTCAACATGCACCAGAAACAGTGTACCTGGTTGGAATTGCATAGGGTCTCCATACAGCTCAGCTGGATGCCACAGTTGGGGAGAGGAAGGCCTGAGGACAAGAGGAGACCCAAGAGCACCATCTGCTGGGAAGAAGTGCAATGTGAAGTCTGGCAAACTGTCTATCTGTCTAGCTTTAAACAGATCCTCAAATAGAGTTGCATCCCCTGTATGAAGTCCAGACCTTGGTTTGACAGGGAATTACTGACAAACCAAGTGAGAAGGGGGACCCTCAAGGCAAACCCAAGCAAATAGAAAACATTTGATGAGTCAAGGAAATCAACTTACAAAATAACCTCATCAAGATAAATGCCCTGAACACAAGAGAAAATTACAAAGCACACTGAACATTCAGGTAGATGTGGCCCAGACAAATAACCACATTAAAATAATGGAGGGAGGTGATGGTGGAATTATACGTAGAAGATAGGACTTAACAAATGAATATAAATGCTGAATCATTAAATTAATATCTCTTTTAGTCTCCAGTATTTTATAGCAGCTAGAAGTAAAAGCCTAAAATTGTGAAATTGTAACCCAAGTCAAAATTTGAAATATGTTCTACAACTAATTATGCTGTTGTGCTTGGAAATTTATATCTTTTTTGTATATATGTTATTGTTCACAAATAAAAAAGAAAAAAAGTTGGTTGTGATGATAAAAAAGTATTTAAGCCTTCTAGCCTCCTATATTCTGAAGCAGCTAGAAGAAAAAATATGAGAGGATCATATGGTAGCCCATGACAAACTCTGGGATCTATCCTGTAACCACTTTTTGAAGAGTGCTTTGAAAACTATTGCTTTTTTATTTCTTTGCTTTGTATATATGTTATACTATATAATTTTAAAAGTTTAAAAAAAATAATGGAGGAGACACAGAGTTTGGAACAACAAATCAAGGATGTTCATAAAAACACACAGGATATCAAGAAGACATTGGATAGGCTAAGCCCTTGATCTTGAGGATTAACCTTGTGAAGCTTATGTATGTAGCAGAGAAGCTTAGCCTACCTATACATATGTCTTCGAGTCACCTCTGGAGGACCTCTTTTGTTGTTCAGATGTGGCTTCTCTCTCTCTAAGCCCAACTCTGCAAGTCAAACCATTGCCCTCCCCATTAAGTGGGACATGGCATCCAGGGATGAAAGTCTCCCTGGCAGCATGGGAAATGACCCCCAGAGATGAGTCTGGTCCTGGCACCATGGGATCAACAATGACCTCCTGACCCACGGGGAAAAAGAAGTGTAGAAAATAAAGTACCAGTGACTGAGAGAGTTCAAATAGAGTCAAGAGGCTACTCTGGAGCTTACTTGTATGCAAGCTTCAGTTAGACATTGCTGCTATCATAACTTGCCAAGCCCAAACCCACACCATTCTTGCCAATCCTAAAGAATACATAGTTCATTATATAAAATTCTACAAAGATTCCCTGCACTAGGGTAGCTTTCCAGGAAAGTACAACCTCCAGATGGGTCCCTGGACCAGATAAATCCTGAAATGCAGAGGGGCCAGTCTTTCCAGAACATCAACTAGTTTCATCCCCCTACCCCATATTATCAACAGCCCTTTCCAACATGAAAAAGTTAGGATGGCCATAGCCCAAATACTCCTAAAGAGTGAGAGAAAAATCAAAGGTGATGGTGGAATTATACAGAGAAGGTTGGGTTTAACAAATAAGTATGAGTGCTGAATCAATACACTGATATTTCTTTTAGTCTCTGGTACCTTACAGCAGTTAGAAATAAAAACCTAAAATTGGGATTGTAACATGCCAAACTCTGTAATCTTTTCTACAGCTAATTGTTACAATGTACTTTGAAATCTATTGTTTTTGTATACATGTTATTTTTCACAAAAATGAAAAAAAGAGAAGGAAGAGTATAACAGAGAAGATAGGATTTAGCAAGTGAATATGGCTGCTGAATCAATATCAATCAAAATATTGGTATTTCTTTTGGTGTCCAGTGTCTTGGAGCAGCTGGAAGAAAAACTGAAAAATTTGTGGAACTGTAACCTATACCCAACTTTAAAATCTGTTATATAACTACTTGTTGAAATGTACTTGGAAATTTATTGCTTTTTTGCATACATGTTATTTTTCACAATAAAAAAGTTTAAAAAGAAGACACTGGAGGAACATAAAGAAGAGTATGAAAGAATAAGTAGAAAAATAGCAGATCTCACAGAGATGAAAGTTACTATAGACCAAATTTTAAAAATATATACTAGAGAACAACAACAGCAGATTTGCAGATGCAGAAGAAAGAATAAGTGAACTAGAAGACATGATTGAACTCAAATACACAAAAGCATAAATGGCAAGAGAGATAGAAAAAAAATGGAACAGGATTTCAAGGAAATGATGGACAACATGAGAGCACAAATATAAGACTCAATGGTATCCCTGTAAGTAAAAAGAAGAGTAAAGAAAAGGCTAGGAAGGTTAGGTGAAGAAATAATGGGGGAAAACTTCCTAATCCTTATAAAAGACATAGATATGTAAATCAAAGGATCCCAAAGAACCCTAAATAGAATAAATCCAAATAAGCCTACTCCAAGACACATAATAATCAGACTGTCAAATGTTGAAGAGAAGCAGAAAGTCCAGAAAGAGCAAGAGAAAAGTGACTTACCACAAATGTAAGGGAAACTGCGTAAGACTGAGTTCAGACTACTCAACATATACTATGGAGGTGAAAAGGCCATGGTATGATATATTTCAGATCCTGGAAAAGAAAGACTTCCAGCCAAGAATTCTTTATCCAGCCAACTTGTCCTTCAAAAGTTGGGGAGAGTTTGAAATTTTCACAGACACACAAAAGCTGAGAGAATTTCTCAACAGAATGGTCCTACAAGAAATACTAAAGAGAGTTCTGTTAGTTGAGGGGGAAAAAAATCAGGAGAGGAAGGTCTGAGGGAGGGCATAGAATTGAAGATTACCATTAAGGGTAACTTAATTTATAAAAAGAGAAAAAGGAAAAGAATATATAGTTCTGACAAATGAAAACCAAAGGATCAGATGGTAGAGTCAAGAAATGCCTTTATAGTAATACCTTTGAACGTTAACAGACTAAATTCACCAATTGAAAGATACAGATTGGCAGAGTGGATTAAGAAATAGGATTCATCTACATGCTGCTTACAAGAGACTCACCTTAGACCCAAGAATACAAATAGATTGTAAGTGAAAGAATGGAAAAAGATTTCCATGCAAGCTATAACCAAAAGAAAGCAGGAGTAGCTATACTAATATCAAACAAAATAGACTTGAACTGTAAGATGTCATAAGAGACAAAGAAGGATAATACATATTAATGAAAGGGACAATTCACCAAAAAGAAATAACAATCATAAATCTTTATGCTCCCAATCAAGGAGCTCCAAAGTACATGAGGCAAACATTGGCAAAACAGAAGGAGGCAATAGACATTTCAGTAATAATAGTAGGAGACTTCAATACACACTCTCCTCTACAGATAGAACAATAAGATATAGGATCAACAAGGAAATAGAGAACTTTTAAACAATTTGGTAAATGAATTCGACCTGAGACATATATAGACCATTACACCCCAAAACACCAGAGTATGCATTCTTCTCTGGTGCTCATGGAATGTTCTCCAGGATAAATCATATGCTAGGGCACAAAATAGGTCTTTATAAATTTTAAAAGATTGAAATCATTCCAAGACTCTCTCTGATCACAATGGAATGAAGCTGGAAGTCAACATATGAGATTTAAACATATGAGATTATTTAAACATATGAGATTAAATAAAGCAGTCCTTAACTAATAGTGGGTCTGCATTTGTTAAGCTTCCAGAATTCAGTATACCAGAAATGGAATGGTTTTTAAAAGGGAAATGTAATAAGTTACTAGTTTAGAGCTCTAAGGCCATAAATAGGTCCTAACTAAGGCAGCCAGAAAAAGAAACCGCAGCTAAACAAAAGGTGGGCTGGGAAGGCACATGGCTGGTGACTGCTGACCCTTGTCCCCAGTTGTTTCCAGATTCTGATGCCAGAGGTTTCCTCTCCAAGCATCTTTGGGCATTTCCTTAGATGCTCCAGAACAAAACTCTGGATTTCATCTCTTAGCTTAGTATCTGCCAGGACTGGAGATTTCTTCTCTTTGATTCTGGCTATTTCTGTGAGTCCTTACTTAACACCAGGGTATTTCAATCTTGATCTCCAAATGTCTACAAAGGCTCCGCTCTGTTGGCTCTAAACTTTCTCCAAAATGTTTCCTCTTTTAAAGGATTCCAGCAAATCAATCAAGACCCACCTTGAATGGGTTGAATCACATCTCATCCAACCTAAAATTCACATCCGCAATTGGTTGTGTCACATCACCATAACTCAATCAAAAGTTTCCACCCTACAATATTGAAAAAAGATTAAAAGAAATGGCTGCTCCCACAAGATTAACTCAGAATTAAAACATGGCTATTCTGGGGTACATAATAGACTCAAACCAGCACAGGACCAAAGAATAAATTTCTACATAAATTGGTAAATATCTGGAAATTAATAAAAATGAAAATAAAACATAGCAGAATTTATGGGATGTGGCAAAAGCAGTGCTCAGAGGGAAATTTCTTTTCCTAAGTGCCTATATTAAAAACGAAGAAAAAGCAAAACTAGGACTTAAGTGTTGGCCCAGAAGAATGAGAGAAAGAACAATAAACTAAGCCCAAAGCAAATAGAAGAAGAGAAATAACCAAGATTAAAGCAGAAATAAATGAATTAGAGAACAACAAAAAAACAATAGAAAGAATGAACAAGACCAAAAGTTGGCTCTTTGAGAAAATCAATAAAATTGATGGACCCCTACCTAGGCTGACAATAAAGAGACAGGATGCAAATAAACAAACTCAGAAATGAGAGGGGGTTCATTTCCATGGACTCTGACAAACGAAGAAAATCATAAGAGGATACTGTGAACAACTATGTACCACAAAATTAGTCAACTTGTTTGATGAACAAATTCCTAGAAACACACAAACAACCTACACTGCCTCAAGAAGGCATAGAAGTTCTCAACAATCACAAGTAAAGAGATTCAATCAGTCATCAAAAATCTTCCTTCAAAGGAAAGCTCAGGGCCAGATGACATCAAGGGGAATTTTATTAAATATTCCAAAAATAAATAGCACCAGTCCCGCTCAAATTCTTCCCAAAAAATGAGGAAAAGGAATGCTACCTAACTATATGAAGCTAACATCACTCTAATACCAAAAATGGATGAAGATGCTACAAAAAAGGAGAACTACAAGCCAATCTCCCTAATGAATATAGATGCAAAAAACTATCGACAAAATACTAGCAAAATGAACCCAGTGACACATTTAAAGAATTATACACTATAATCAAGTGGGGTTTATGCCAGGAATGCAAGAGTGGTTCAACACAAGAAAATCAATCAATGTAATAGACCACATTAACAAATGGAAAGGAAAAAAATCACATGATCATCTCAAATGATGCTGAAAAACCATTCGACAAAATTCAGCACCCATTTCAAATAAAAACACTTCAAAAAAAGTAGGAATCAAAGAACACTTCCTCAATGATAAATGGCATAAATGAAAAACCCAAAGCCAGCATTGTACTCAAAGATGAGAGACTGAAAGCCTTCCTTCTCTGATCAGGAATGAGTCAATGATGCCCTCTGTCACCACTATTATTCAACATTATACTGGAAGTTCTAGCTAGAACAATCAGAAAGGAAAAAGAAATCCAAATCAGAAAGGAAGAAGTATAACTTTCATTATTTGCAGAAGACATGATATTATACTTGGAAAATCCTTGGAAATCTACAAAAATGCTACTTAAGCTAATAAACAAATTTAGCAAAGTGGTGGGATATAGGATTAATGTGCAAAAATCAGTAATGTGCAAAAATCAACCTAAATAAGGAGGCAATTAAGGAAAAATTCCATTCAAAGTTGCAACTAAAAAAATCAAGTATCTAAGAATAAACTTAACTAGGGATGTAAAGGACCTATACACAGAAAACTACAAAATATTGCTAAAAGAAATTAAATATCTAAATAGGTCAAAATACATTCCTTCCTCATGGGTAGGAAGGTTAAGTCCTAAATTGATCTACTGAATCAATGCAATACCAATCAAAATTCCAATAACTTACTTTGAAGACTTGGAAAAGCTAGTTTTCAAATTCATTTGGAAGAGAAAGAGACCTTGAGTAGCTAAAAATATTCTTTAAAAAATGCACGAGGTAAGAGAACTAATGCTTCCTTATTTTAAAGCTTATTACAAAGCCACAGTGATCAAAACAGCATGGTACTGGCACAAAGATAGAATTATTGACCAAAATGGAATCAAATCAAGATTTGAAGGCCACCAAATCTATGGTCAACTGATCATTAAAAAGGCACCCCCTCAAGAAAAGTTTCTCAAATCTATTGAACTGGAATGGAATCATCTTTTCAATAAATAGGTCTCAAAGTGGATCAAAAGCCTAAATATGAGAGCCAGTACCATAAAACTCCTAGGATAAAATATAGGGAAGTATCTTCAAGACCTAGTAATAGAATGTGCTTCCTAAACATTACACCCAAAGTACAGACAGTGAAATAAAAAGTAGGTAAATTAGAACTTCTCAAAATGAAATATTTCTATGCCTCAAAGGACTTTGTCAAAACAATGAAGAGGCAGCCAATGAGAAAAAATATTTTTTCAAATATCAGATAAAGGATTGATATCCTGTATACACAAAGGAATCATATAACTTAACAACAAAAGAACAAACAACCCAATTATGAAATGGTCTAAAGAGATGAATAAACAACTTTCTGATGAGCAAATTACAAATGGCTAAAAATCACATAAAGAGATGTGCATATACATTAGCTACAAGGGAAATGCAGATCAAGACTACAATGAGATATCATTTCACACTTATGATAATGGCTGCAATTAAACAAACAGGAAATTACAAATGTTGGAGAAGATGTAAGAAATGGAAACACTTATGCATTACTGGTGGGAATGTATAATGGTACAGCTGCTATTGAAAACAGTTTGGTGTTTCCTTAGAAAACTAAATATTGAGCTGCCCTATGGCCCAGCAATACCACTACTTGGTATATATCCAGAAGAGCTGGAAGTAGTGACACAAACAGACATTTGTACACTGATGTTCAAAGCAGAATTATTCATAATTGCCAAAAGATGTAAACAAGTCAAGTGCCCATGAACGGTCAAGTGGATAAACAAAATGTGGTACATACATACATTGGAATATTGTGCAGCAGTAAGACAAAATGATGTCCTGAAACATACAACAACATGGATGAACCTTGAGGAGATCACGCTGAGTGAAATAACCCAGACATTACTATGGCCTTGGTAATGGAAACTCAGAGGCATATAATATAGAATATTGGGGACCTAGAGATACTCAGAATCCAGAGATATTAGCTAATGAAGTTGAACTTAAATGGAAGGGAATGGATAGAAGTGAAGGCAGTTCATTAGTGGGTTCATAATTACCTTTGCTATATTGAAGGTGAACATGATTGGGAGGGGTTGTATAGTGCCATGTACCCCACCAATTAACACTACAAATATAAATAAGATCTTGCATGAACTACTTCAAAGGTTTGAATCTTGCACAAAGAGTCAATAATATAGGGGTATGGCATACTATTGCATGCCATGGTCTACATTAAACAGGAAGACATCAACAGTACCACAGCAATACCAGGGGTAAACAGTTGGGGTGGGGTGTTTGCAAGCTACCAGAATGTGATAAAGCAGAAATGGAATGGCTTTTAAAAAGGGGAATTCAAAAGTTACAAGTTTGAGGGGGTGCAAGGATAGTTCTTCCCTGCCATACAGGAGACCTGGGTTCAATTCCTGGCCCATGCACATCTCAAAAAACAAGCAAGCAAAAACAAACAGAAATTCAAAAAATGGTGCTGCAATAACAGGTTACTCACATGGAAACATAGCAAAATGTAATTTCACCATATAGCATACAAGAAAAAGTTACAAGTTTGTAGTGAAAGCCTATAAAAATGTCCAAATTAAGGCATTCAGGTAAAGATACCTTAATTCAAGAAGGCAGATGAGTACAGAACAACTCTGTCAGCTGAGAAGTCATGTGGCTGGCATCTGCTGGTGCCTTGCTCCTGGGCTCTGTTGCTTTCAACCTTTCTTTCTGTGGGGTTTCCTCACTTTGCTTCTCTGGGCCTGGCTTTCATCTTTGGTTTCCCTTGGTACTCACCAGGTTCTGGCTTGCTTAACATCTAATGGCAATGTCTTCACTCCAAGCATCTCCAAACATCTGTATCTCTATTCTCCAAGTGTCAACATCTGTCTCAGCTCCGCTTTGAAGTTTCCGTCAGCTCTGTTGTTTCTAACTTTCTCCAAAATATTTCCTCTTTTAAAGTATTCCAGTAAACTAATCAAGACCCACTTGGAATGGGTGGAGTCACACCTCCTTCTAATCAAAAGGTCACATCCACAATTGATGGGTGTCACATCTCTTTGGAGATAATCTAATCAAATGTTTCCAAGCAACAGTATTGAATCAGAACTAAAGGGAATGGCTGCCCTCACAAGAGTGGATCACAATTATAACATGGCTTTTCTGGGGTACATAATATCTTCAAACTGGCACAGTGGGGAAGGACAGAGTTAATGAGAAGTTTGGATTTTCTATGTGATCTTGTTGTGTTTATTGGTTATTTTTCTCTTCAGAACAATGAAAATTGCCAAAAATTGAGAGTATTGATGATTAAACAACTAAGTGAGGATAATGTGAGACATAGATTGCTGGCTTTGAACATTATCCATGTTGCCCAATGGATGGAGGTGGCTAAAGGATACCTTGACTGGGAAGTAGAATGGTGAACTGTATTTATACATATGATAGAATATTGTGTGGCTTCAGAAAACATGAGGCATGCAACAAGGTGAATGAACTTTGGGGACATTTTATGGTGCAAAATAAGCCAGAAAGAAAAGAAAAAAATATTGTATGGTCTCTTTTAGAAAATATTTATAAGAAAAGTGGAGCCTAAACTATTACTTATTATAGCAATCACCTTTAGTCCAGAGCTGTAAATGTTAATTCTAGATTTTGAGAGGCTTTACTATATATGTATAACGTGGTATGTCTTTGGAACTTTGGCTAACTGTGTGATACATAAGACTCAGAGTTGGCATTTTGCAGCTCTGAAAGTCAGTGTTATCACATACATCAACTGTCAAAGAAACCTAATATGAGATTAGACTTCAATTAGAGATAAGAATGAAGTTGATTGGGTCAGGACTAAGGTAAATGAGAATACAGGGGTAAGTATGACATTGTCTGTATTTTAAAATGTCATCTACTGTATGAGATCAAAGGAAGATGGGTTTATTTTGTCCCAAACTTAATTTTCTGTAACACATAGTCTAACTTAACCCATCTTGATAGTTTAACAATCCAAACACACAGATCTCAGAATGGGAATGAGGGCTAGTAATTCTGTATAGCTCAATGTAATATCCAGATACATCCCAGAGTATATTCAGCAAATATGTAAAAAGTATTGGCAAAGTCCTTTGAGGGATGGGAGAAAAACATGGAACTATTAAACTTTACCACTGGGGAAACTCTTGATACTATCTCAAATATTAGGGACTCCCAAGTCAATAGCCAAGCCATTTATTTTGGGACTTGCTCTTATGAAACTTATTTCTGTAGCAGAGAAGCTAAGCCTACCTAAATTTATGCATAATAGTTACTTCAAGAAAATGTTTTTTGTTACTCAAATGTGGCCTCTCTCTCTCTAAGACCAACTCTTCAAGTAAAATAATTACCCTCCCCCCTACATGAGACATGACATCCAGGCATGAAAGTCTCCCTGGAAAAGTGGGACATGACTCCCAGGGATGAACATGGCCCTGGCACTGTGAGATCAACAATGCCTTCCTGACCAAAAGGGGAGAAAATGTAACAAAATAAGGTATCAGTGGCTAAGAGAGTTCAAATAGAATTGTGAGGCTATTCTGGAGGCTTCTCTTAAGCAAGCTTCAACAAGATATTGCTAATTTCCATGGTTTGCCAAACCCCAACCAAAACCATTCCTGTTAACCCTAAAGATCACCTAGAGCTCTATCTGAGATTCTAGAAAAATTTCAGACACAAAGATAAAGTAATCTTTACAACCTCCAGGTAGGTTCCTAGGACATATAAGTCCTGAAACCCAGAGGGGCCAGTCTCTCCAAGAACATGAACTAGTTCTATCCTCCTATCCCATACTATTGCCACCCCTTCCCAACATAAAAAAGATAAAATGGGAATAGCTGAATTTCACCTAAAGATTGGGATGAGGATGAAAGGAGAAAGAGGAGTTATAACAGAAAATATAGGATTTAGTAAATGAATATAACTGCTGACTCATTATATCAATATTTCTTTTAGTTTCCTTCTGGCAGCTGGAAGAAAAATCCTAAAATTGTGGAATTGCAACCCATACAGAACTCTGAAATCTGTTCTAAAACTACTTGTTACAATGTACTTTGATATTTATTTCTTTTTTGTATATATATATTATATTTCACAATAAAAATGAAAAAACAGAAGAATATGTGGAAAAGGAATGAATGAATCAATCAATGAATGAGTAAATAATTGAACAGTGTTTATAATTTGTGTTATTTGGTGCTAAAATCATACAAGGTAGATTAACAGTAGTGATGTTTAACTTGTACGAGCAACATTTCAAAATTCATACCTGCTCTTCACTAATTGCCTTCATCCACACATGGATTTGCTTATAAAATGGTTCATTAGTTTTCCTGTTTTCATTTTCAAAATTAACAGTTACAGTTTCCCTCAAGAACTTTTTCCAGGTGCCTTTGTATTCTCTGTATTTCTCTTTTTTCCTGTCTTGTAAATATATTCTCTACACACAGTTTTTCAGTAAGAAGTCTCATGATTTCATGAGGCCATAGGCTGTCTGTGTATTATTCTTAATATCCAATGAAAACAATAAAATAATACATTTTCTTTCCTGGTAAAAAATAAAGAAGATATGGTCAAATCAAATGATCAGCTTAAAAAGTCAGAAGAAATAGGGAATATGGAACAACTAATCAAAGATGATTGTTAAAGAGAGAAAGTATATTAAAAAGATACTGATAGCATAAAGAAGAATTTGAAAGATTACACAGAAAAATAGCATATCATATGGAAATGATACTGTAGATGAAATTAAAAACATACTAGAGACAAAACAGCAGATTTGAAGAGGCAGAAGAAAGAATATGCAACCTAGAGGACAGAGCAACTGAACTCAAACATTCAAAAGATCAATGAGAAAAAAATGGAAAAACTTGAGCTGCATCTCAGGGAATTAATTGACAACACAAACTACACAAATACATGTGCTATAGGTGTCCCAGAACTAGAGAAAGGTAATGGGCCAGGAAGAGTATTTGAGGAAATGATGGCTAAAAATTTCCCAAGCCTTATAAAAGACATAAATATACAAATCGAGGAAGCCAAATATACTCCAAATAAAATAAACCCAAACAGTCCCTCTCCAAGACACAGAATAATTTAGACTGTCAAATACCAAAGAGAAGACGAGAATCCCAAAAGCAACAAGAGAAAAGTGATTCACCAAATCAGAGAAGCCACATAAAACTCAGTGCTGAGTTCACATCAGGCAACATGGAAGCAAGAAGGCAGTGCTATGATATAGTTAACATTATGAAAGAGAATACTTGCCAGCCAAGAATTATTTATCCAGCAAAACTGTCCTTCAAAAGTGAGGGAGAGAGATCTGCCTATCTCAATGGCAGTGAGCAGGTTACTTCCGGGAGTGTCCGTCCATGCTCAGTGTGAAGGGGTCGTGTGCTTACTCTTCAGGTGGTTGGGCCTTGATGTGGTGAATGTTTGGCTATTTCAGGACTCTTTTCTCCCAGAAAGGAGAAATGACCAAGTCCACACTGTCTTCCCATAAAGCCAGATGTCATTTTCCAATTGGAGCAGGAAGAACAGCCATGTACTGTTAAAGAAGAAAGATTAAGGTGACATTCTGAAAAAGACTTGGAAGCTGGTAAAGCAATGGAGATAGAACATCAAAGATTTGTGAAAAGGGTTGCAACCATATTTGACAAAATCTTACCTGAGGACAATGGCAGTATATTTTACAAAGTTGAACAAATGTCTTCTCTGAATGCAGATTTTAATTTTACAAGAAAATGCATCTGTAAATATGACTCTTTTGGAGAGAGTATGAAACATAATTTAGACTTACCTAATCATGATAGGGGCCAGGAGAAGAAACATCATGAATATAATAATAAGTGTTGGAAATGTTGTCTGGTTATGCTCTATTGCAGTAGCCACCTTTAAGTATACTCAGAGTAGAAAAAGCTTCATTGAGGAATTGGACCTCATCAGGAATATGAGAATTCATACTGCAGGAAAAACCATGAATGTTATGGATATGGAAAAGCCCTTATCTGGAATACATGCATTAATTCACATGGGAAAGAAGCCTTATGAATGTAATAAATGTGGAAAAACTTTCATTCAAATGCAAAACCTCATTAGACACCATACAACTTACAGAGGAGAAAAATCCAATGCATGTAAACAATGTGGGAAGGCCTTCTGCCACAAGTATAATCTCACTGAGCATGAGAATATTCATACTGGATCTTATGAGTGCCATAATTAAGAATATTCATACTGAACCTTTTGAGTGTCCTAATTGTGAAAAAAAAATTTTCAGATACAATAGAAACCTCATTGAGCCTCTGAAAATTCATACTGGAGAGAAACTGTATGAATGTAAGAATGTAGGAAAGCCTTCTCTCAATTCTCATCCATTCCTTCCCACATGAGAAGTCACATAGGGGAGAAACCCTATAAATGTAATATATGGAAAAGCTTTCTCTCAGCACTCAACACTTACTTTACATAGGAGAAATACAGATAAAGGCCCTTATGAATATAATGTATGTGGAAAACTTTTTCTCAAAAAGGTTCTCTTTATGTACATGAGAGATATCATACAGGTGGAAAACCTTGTGAATGTAATCATGCTGGAATATCTTTTATTCAGAAGTCTGGCCTCATACACCAGAGACTTCATACTGAAGAAAAACCTTTTACTTGTAAGCATTATGAGAAAGCCTTTCAAAATAAATTGCTTCTCAGTCAGCATGAAAAAAATACATTTTGCAGAAAAAGTTTTAGTGTCCTAATTGTGAAAAAGTGTTCAGATATTAAAAAAAAAATCACTGTGCATCTGAAAATCCATACTGGAAAGAAACTATGAGTGTAAAGAATGTGGAACAGCATTTTCTCAAATTCATCCCTGTCTGTACATTCAAGGAGCCACACGGGAGAAATCCTATGAATATGATTGTGGGAAAACCTACCATCATAGCTTAGCACTTATGACACATAAGTCACAGAGGTGAAAAACCATTTAAATAATAAATGTGGGAAGGTGGTTACTCAGAAAACATATCTTACTGCACATTTGAAATGTCATGCAGATGAGAAATTGTAAGTGCAATGTGTGTACAAATCCTCTCAAATTTCAGCTCTTGTTCTATATGTGAGGACATACACAGTTGGGAAACCCATGTAATGCATGCAGGTGACTTTTAAATCATAATTCTTATTTCATTAGTCACCAACAAATTTATAGCTGATAGAAACTGAGTGCCTTGAGTGTCATAAAAAATTAGTAGAAATTCACATCTCATACCATATGAAAAAAAATTTATGCTGCACCAAAACACTACAGAGGTGCTAAAACCTTAAGTAAATATTCAGAATTTGTGAAGCACAAAGAGATTCATACTGAGGAAAAATGTCATTGGTAAGTAGAAAACCTGTTCCAACAAAAATGTACAGAAAGCATTATACCTAATAATGAACAAGAACATTAGGAACAAGACGGTTACATGCCTGCTATCAGTACTACTTATTGACAGTGGTATTGGGTGATGTCTTCAAGATCAGTTGTAGGAGGTAGTTTCTAAAACTTATACCCAATGCACAGGCAATGAGTGAATGAATAAATAGGTAAATGTGACCCCCTCAAAATTGAATACTTCTGTGCTTCAAAGGACTCTGTCAAAAGGATGAAAAGGCAGCCAACACAATGGGAGAAAATATTTGGTAACCACATATCTGATAAGTTATTGATATCCAGAATATATAAAGGAATCCTACAATTCAACAATAAAAAGACAAACAACCCAATTTTAAAATGGGCAAAAGACATGAATAGACATTTTCCCAAAGAGGAAATACAAATGGCTCAAAAGCACATGAAAAGATGCTCAACTTCACTAGCTATTAGGGAACTACAAATAAAAACCACAAAGAGATAACATTTCACACCTACTAGAATGGCCACTATTAAACCACAAGTGTTGGAGAGGAAGTTGTGAAATAGGAACACGTATTCACTACTGGTGGGAATGTAAAATGGTGCAGCCACTGTGGAAGAAAGTCTGGTAGGTCCTTAGAATGCTAAATACAAAGTTGCTTTACCATATGGCAATTTCACTATTTCAGTATATGCCCAGATTTGAAATCGGGGACCCAAACACACACTTGCACACCGATGTTCACAACAGCATTATTCACAATTGCCAAAAAATGGAAAAAAGCCAAGTATCCATCAACAGATGAATGGATAAGCAAAATGTGGTATATATATATATGGAATATTGTTCAGCAGTAAGAAGAAATGAAGTTCTGAAGCACGTGGCAATATGGATGAAATTTGAGGACATTTTGTTGAGTGAAACAAGCCAGACACAAAAGGAAAAATATTGTATGACCTCTCTACTGTGAACTAAGTATAATATGCAAACTCATAGACATAAAATCTAGAATATAGGTTACCAAGGATAGAATAAGGCTAGTGAATGGACAGCAGTTGCTTAAGATATGCAGAATGTTTAATTAGCTTGAACTTAAGTGTTTGGAAATGGGTAGAGGTGACAGTAGCACATTATTGTGAGGATAATTAATAGTTCTGATTTTTGAGTGAATGTGGTTTAAAGTGTTAGTTTAGAGTCATGTATGTCACCAGATGGAAAGCTACAGGTGAAAACACGGGAATGTATAATACAGTGAATCTTCTGATGTATGATGACTGTGTCAGTATACATACTAAAAAGGTATCTTATGAACTAGAGCAAATGTACAACACTATTATGAAGAGTCAATAATAGAGAGGTATATGGGTCTAAATGTACCTATTGGAAACTATGTAGTACAGCAGTAATACCTTAATATTCTCTTATCAATAGTAAAAAATACTACAGATCAACAATGGGGGAGGGGTAATGGGTAAAGGATATTTTGCATTTTCTTTTATATTTTTCTTTTATCTTATTATTATTTTTGGAGAAATGGAAATGTTCTAAAATTGATTGTGGTGATAATTGCACAGCTATTTGATGATACTGAGAGCCCTTGATGGTGTGTGAATATATATCAATAAAATTGCATTTAAAAGTTCATGTACTTCACATCCAGGTCAAGACTGCACTCCAGTGTGAATTTTCCAGCACTGAATGACATTAGACCTTTGACTAAAGGCCTTCCCACTTTCACTGCTCTTATAAGGATTTCTTTTATGTAACCATTATGGTGCCAAAGGAACACCAGAACTTTGCTGAAGATGCAGCTAAAGACCTTGTGCCTGTTTGAATCTGTTGTGGGCCCCATAAAAGCCATGTCCTTTAATCCTCATTCAATATTGCTGGGTGAGAGCTTTTTTATTGTTTCTGTGGAGACACAACCCACCCAACTGTGGGTGGTAGCTTTTGATTAGATGATTCCATGGAGATGTGTCTCCTCCCATTCAAGGGTGGGTTTGCTTACTGGAGCCCTTTAAGAGGGAACCATTTTGGAAAGAGCCCTGAGAGCCCAAACAGCCAGAGACCTTTGGAGTTAAAGAAGAAAAACATTCCTGGGGGAGAGAAACCCTGAAATTCACTGGCCTTTCTTGAGTGAAGTTAACCTCTTGTTGATGCCTTAATTTGGATATTTTCATATCCTGGCCTTAATTTGGACATTTTCACAGCCTTACAACTATAGACTTGCAACTTAATAAATTCCCCTTTTTAAAAGCCATTCCTGTTTCTAATATATCACATTCCAACAGCTTGCAAACTAGAACAGACTCTATAACACTGGCTACATTTATAAAACCTTTTTATGTACTGTGGAAGTGGGGAGCTTCTGGTGAAGACTTTCCCCACATTCATTGCACTCTTGAGGCTTTTCTCCAATGTGACTTCTGCAATGTTGAATGAAACTGGAGCTTTGGCAAAAGAATTTTCCACATTCACCACTCATCAAAGACCTATTGCCAGGTTAACCTTCCAGTGTGCAATAAGTAATGAGGCTAGAGTGTTGGCTAAAGATGATTCCACATTTGTGGCACTTATAAGGTGTTTCTTCAGTATGAACTCTCCAGTGTTCAATAAGGCCAGATCTTTGACTAAAGAATTTTCCACATTTGCTGCACTCATCAAGCCTTTTCCCAGTGTGCATTCTCCAATGCCTAACAAGAATGACTTTGCAGTTAAAGAATTTCCCACATTCAATGTATTCATAAGGCCTTTCTCCAGTGTGGATTCTCTGGTGCTGAAAAACTGTCATTGCAGCAAAAGGTTTTCCCACATTCACTGCCCTTGTGATTCCTTTGTTCAATGTGAAAGACCTCCCTACACTTCAGTGCCTCTATGTGACTTTTTTACTGTGAGAGGCCTCATACCTGAGAAGAACTGAGCTGGCTGAGAAGCCCTTCCCAACATCCTTGTGTGGGAAGGGCTTTTCTGACAGATGGACTGTGCAGCTCTTCACAAGCAGGGGCCTATCTTTATCCCTGCTGAAGGATTTTTCTCCACTCTGCTGCTTTTGGTGCTGGTGAAGATTTGCACTAAACAGATTATTTCCCACAATCCTAATGAATGTGAATTTTATGCCTGGGTCATGTTCCCAGGTGCTCAATCAGGTACAAATTTTCTTTCAAGAGCGGGCCACATATCTTCATCAGGGTGGGCCTTCTGAATGGAAGGGTCAGACTTGGGACTTCTCACTTGAGACATTCTTTCTATAGAAACATTCTGCTCAGAAGGTGATTCTTCATCCTCTGAACCACACCAGCAACTTGAAAGCAGAGAAATGTTGGTGAAATGTATGTAGAATTTTGTGGGAAGTGACAATCTGATCATGGATGTCAGACATACACAGGAAGGAGACATGGGTTATTGATAGAATAAGGATGCTAGATCAGGGTGAATAAGGGCTTGCAAGTGCTATACCTGGCAAGTCATAGAATGGGGAAGGCCTTCAAGGAGCAAACACAATGATGGGGTGAAGCACAGAGAAGAAGGTCAGGGCCTCTGCAATGTTCAGCAAAGACTTATTTGTTGATGATAGTTGCATGCTGTGCAGAAGTGTTCTAGTTTGCTAGCTGCTGGAATGCAATATACCAGAAATGTAATGGGTTTTAAAATGAGAAGTTTAATAAGTTGCTAGTTTACAGTTCTAAGGCTGAGAAAATGTCCCAGTTAAAACAAGTCTATAGAAATGTCCAATCAAAGGCATCCAGGGAAAGATACCCTGGTTCAAGAAGGCTGATGAAGTTCAGGGTTTCTCTCTCTCAAGTGAGAAGGCACATGGCTTATACTGTCAGGGCTTCTCTCTCATCTGGAAGGGCACATGGCAAATATGGCATCATCTGCTAGCTTCCTCTCCTGGCTTCCAGTTTCATGAAGCTCCCCGGGAGGCATTTTCCTTCTTCATCGCCAAAGGTCACTGGCTCATGGACTCTCTACTTTGTGGTGCTGCAGCATTCTCTGCTCTCTCCGAATCTCCTTCATTCTCCAAAATGTTTCCTCTTTTACAGGACTCCAGAAACTTATCGAGACCCACCCAAATGGGTGGAGATATGTTGTCACCTAATCCAGCTTAACAACCACTCTTGATTAAATCACATCTCAGGGAGATGATCTGATTACAGTTTCAAACATATAGTATTGAATAGGGATTATTCTACCTTTATGAAATGGGATTTTGATTAAAACATGGCTTTTCTAGGGTACATACATCCTTTCAAACCAGCACAAGAAGGATGTGCCCAGACATGGAAAAAGGCAAAATAGTGGGTTTTCAAGGACAATTTAAGAATATGTGCACATCTAGTGTCATATGGGTAGACCAACATGGAGAAACACTGCAAAGGGGGCAGTGGGGAACAAGTTAGTCATGGAGGCCAGAGAGGTGGGGGGATGTGCTAGTTCTAAACTCTTATGCACCTCAGAAAAGCCATTATCTTTTGATCCTGATCCAGTGTTGTGGGGTCAGACCTATTGTTTAGGGTGAAACCTTTGATCAGATTGTTTCCATAGAGATTGTGGGTGTGGTCTTTCGATTAGATTATGTCCATGCAGATGTATCAGCCCAATTGTGGGTGTGATCTTTTGATTTGATGGCGATGTGACTCCACTCATTTTAGGTGTGTCTTGATTTGTTTACTGGAGTTCTTTAAAAGGGGTAATATTTTGGAGAAAGCCCAAAAGCAACATAGATGTAGAGATTTGGAGACGCTTGGGGTGTCAAAGGAGATGCTTGGAGAGCTGACACAGAGATCATTGGAAATGCAGGAAGTCCCAGGGAAGCTGTTTGAAACCAGGAGCCAAAGGACCACTAGATGCCAGTCACATACCTTCCCAGTTAACAGAGGTGTTCTGGATGCCATCAGCCTTTCTTGAGTCAAGATATCTTTTACTGGATGCCTTAATTTGGCCATTTTATGGCTTTAGAACTATGAATTTGTAACTTAATAAATTCCCTTTATAAAAGCTAATCAATTTCTGGTATATTGCATTTCAGGGCAACATTAACAAACTAAAACAGAGGACCATAAGGATTGGAGTCAGGGAAATAACATGTGGGCAGATGGAGAAGTAATGCCCAGAAATTGGGTGTGGCCAGTTGCTTTAACACCAAAACGATAATAAATATGGAGCAGTTTGCTGGTATGTTGTTGACTCAGCTGTGCCATCATGCCATTCCTCTCCCAGTTCCCACTTACCAGGTTTCAGTTCACTATGAGCATCTCTAGATGCAGGTTGAATGAGGTCTGCCTGGTCAAGCTCCCAGAGCTCTACTCTTAGTTCCAACTGAGAAGTTACTGGAAAACAATTGGGATGTGGAAGATGCAAGTCTTATGAGAGACAAGGCAGGTGAATGGCCAGCACATGATAGGTGAGCAAACCAGCACAGAGAGATCAGAGGAATTAAAACAAAATATTATAAAAAGAACTTCTGAGGAAGTATCTTGAAGGTACAGTCTAGTGGTCACCACAAATATTAGTCATGTTGTTGCCTACAATTCCTGGTGCAGGCAAAACCAAGAATGTAGCAGGAAGGGGAAGGGGATAGTACTTGCAGCAGTGATGCCATGGAGTCAGACAGAGTCACCTGACCAGAGAGAGGTCAGGCTAAATGGGATCCAGTGGGAAGACAGTAAGTCTCCTGATTCCTGAATTCTTCCCAACCAGGCTTCTGGATGGGATGTTGTATTGGTTCCATGTTTGGCTAAATTCTCATGTGGGGCACTATTCTCTGGGGTTCATTTTCCAAAAGCCCAGAATTTGTCCAAATTATCAGTTTCTCATTTCTTTATACGCAAGTGTCCAATTCCTGCCTTATCCTTTTCCTCCCACATTTTATTGCAAGACAAAACCAGGCTGCATTTTCCACACTAAGTATGGACATTTCCTCAGCTATGTATCCAAATTCAAATTCTGCCTTCCATCCAATACTAGGTCCCAATTTTGCCAAATTTTCTGCCACTTTAAAATAAGGGTTGCCTTCCTTCCAGTTTACAATTACATGTTCTTCATTTCCATCTAAGGTGTACCTTTAGAGTCCATTTTTCTACAAACAGTCTCTTCAAAGCAAAGATCTGTTCAATCAAACTTCTTATAATTTCTCCATAATATCCCCCCTTATGCATTTATAAAGCTGTTTCAGCATTTTTGGTATTTGAAAATTGCAGTACCCCAGTTCTCTGGAACCAAAACCTATTCCAAACATGGAACCAGTCAGCCGTTTCAGAAAAATCCAGGGTTGTAAATGCAGTTATCCAGAAAGGATTTGTGGAAAGTCCTATTGTCTGATGGTTGGGATTCCTTTTTGCTGCATGGAAAACTGACAGGTTTGTAGCAGGATCTGTATAAATGGAACCACTGCCAGTATGGACTGAAAACAGACAATGGATAGAAAAGGGACAGGTTGAAGGAAAAATAACTTCAAAGGCAGAACCATGGAGGTCTGGAGCAAAGAATCCTTGGGGCCAGGAGTGTGGGCCAAGCCATGTATGTGGAGAGGGTGAGCATGCCTTGGAATTTTCAGAGGGTGAAGCACATTCCCCAGGGATTGGGCAGGGCCCTGGCCACCACCCCACTCTTCTGAAGGGGTTGCACATGTACCCCAAAGAAGGCAGAGAGTCTGGTGCCACCCTGATGCTTGAGGAGGGTGGGGCCAAGAACAAGGTGGTCTCCCCAATATTCCCCAATGTTGCAATCCTCACCCCAGTGTTTAGAGAGAGCAGAGCCACTGAGTAAACCCTTGGAAAGGGTGAACTGTTTCTCTCTCAAGCCCCAAGGATAAAACTTCATTCTATAGACTCTATAGACTCTAAATAGACCTGGAAATCTAACGACGTATGTCCTGCAGGTGTTTGGAATGGTTTGGGAACTGTGACCCCTGTTTTCCTTCCAAATTCTTCCTATGGCAATGGTAACATTTACCCTTGACTGTCCTTCCTTTGTATTTTGGAAGCAGATAACTTGTTCTGAGTTTAACAGGTCTCACGGCCAGAGGAGAATTTTGTCTTAGGACAAACCACTCCTGTAGCTGATTTTGATGAGACTTTGAACTGTTTTTGACTTTGTACTGTATTTGTATTGTTGCTGAAATGATTTACACTTTTATGATATTGTGATGGAATGAATGTATTTTGTATGTGGAAGGAACATGTCTTTTGGGGGTCCAGAGGGTGGAATGTGCAGGATTGAAACTGCTATGTACTCCAAAAAATCCATGTTCTTCTAATCCATTTTTGTGGGAGTAGACCTGTTGTGGGTGTCACTTTAATTAGGTTGTTCCCATGGAGATATGACCCACCTTTTACTTGAGTCCTTTATGAAGAGAATAAAGACAGAAAGCACAGAAAGATGAAACCAAGTGAAGGAAACAGAGGTAGAAAGATGCCCTGGAGATTCTGACAGGAAACGTATAGGACACGGGAGCTCAGAGAAATGTGTCCAGATAAGCAACAGAGGACCCACAGATGTGCAGAGAGAAAGCCTCTGCAAACATAGCCTGAGAGCAATGGAGCCCAGGAACAAGGGACCAACAGACATTACCATGTGCCTTTCCATTTAACAGAGGAACTCTGGATGCCAGCAGCCTTTCTTTATAGTCATGGTACCTTTCTCTAGATGTCTTAATTTGGACATTTTCAGAGCCTTAGGACTATAAATTCTAATAAGTTCCTCTGAAAGAACTAATAAGTTGCCTTTGAAAAAGACAACCCATTTCTGACATTTTGCATTCTGGCAGCTTTAGCAAATTGAAATAGAGGTGTTGGGGCTGCTCTGGGAGAGAAGGGACCAGGGCAAACACTCTATCCCAGGCACCCATAGTACCACCTACAGGGAACCTAAGAAGGAAACATGGGCTTGGAAAACAAAGAATGGCATCTGGACTGAGAAGGGCAAGTCCAGATCAGGTTAGGGCAGGTGTGAGGGCCTTATAAGTGAGACCACAAGTGCGAAATTCTCCAACACCATATTGTAGTAGAGGGGTCTTATAGCTTCATTAAGGAGTCCACACTCCTCCTGAAAGAAGTACACTGACATGTCCCCAAACATCATACAGTTCTGCCATGATGAGGACACCCAAGCCAGCCTCTCTTCTGAGGACCCCTATTCTGTCCTCCACACATACTCTGGCATATGCTCCTATCCAGATCACCAAATCAGAGGAGATACCAGACCTTGGTACCATTTATGCTTACTCTTTCCTTATAACATCAATAACTGTGTCCAGCCCACAGTCAGAACAAGCAGGTGTAAACATAAATGCCCTATGCCTCTCCTGTCAGCCAAGTCTCCTGGAGTCACCCAATCCATGCTGCCTAGACACAACCAAATATAGTTCAGTTTTCTTCCTTAAGTCCCTATTCTAAGGTCATGGGGAAATCAGTTCACACTCCATCCATATGAATCTTCTGACAATACTTCCCTTAGAATCCCACCATCACCATTTCACATCCATCACTACATTCCCTGGCCCATATGATAGTCATCTCTCTGACCTCTCCACATGCTGCCTTGCACACAGCATCTAAAGAGCCTTCCTTTATCCATCCATGTCTCATTCCAAGGCCAGCTCCTAGGGATCCCTTCCATGGGCCAGGCAACTCCCCCAGTTGACTCCATTCATGCCTGAGCTAATATGCCAACCTGAATGAAACTCCCAAAGTCCCACCCATGGTCATCACAAGGCCTGCTGAGTCCACAGATGGATGAATAAGCACTGGCTATGGTCTCATTGTCATCTTACCTCCATTACAGCAAGGCCTTTGCAGCCATCTCATGTCTACTCCATCTCTGAAGGAAGCCCTGGTGCCTATTAGACTCCCCCCTGAGTATACCATCCCTCCTCTCCCTCACCAGTCTTTATAAATATTGCCTCCCACAAACAGGTACCTTAGAAAAAAACCCAGGGCTGACAGAAAAAGAAAAAAGAAAAAATGAAACAGAGGTTTTTTGGACCAGATGACACATACTACTGGTATGGAAAGGGTCTGGACCCTGAAGGAAAGGAGGGGGCACATAGGACCTGGAGATACACAAAGAAACATACCAACTTAAGCTCTTGATTGTCAAATCCAAGGAATGGGGGCCCTGCTCTAAAAAGATTTTTCTCTTACTTTTTTGTAGCTGTGTTTCTACAGCTTGACTACTCTTTGGATACAGTTGCAGTTTCTCAGGCTCCAACTGCCCAAGGCATAGGCAGAATTCAGCTTGTTTGAGTGTTTGTCTGGAGCCTGTGCCTTCATGGGGTGTGAAGCTGGGGTGTGGCTCAGCTCAGGTGGAATCCCTCCTTCAAGGAATTCAGATCCCAGGATCTGGAAAAGTGAAGTGATTAAAGCCAGCCTACAACCTTGCCACTGCCTCAACCATGCCCCCAGCAGGGAGAGTCTGCTGAAGTTAAAGGTACCACATCACCTTATGCTCATGGGACCTGCAGACAGAAAAGTGCCACATACTGGACAGGACAGGGAAAATGCAGAGTTCAGAGGCTTCATAAGAAAGCCTTTCAACCTGGTGGCTCTCACCCTGAGGGAAAACTGATGCAGGTGACTCTTTCCTCCTGAGAGGAGGCCAGTTTGGTCTGGGAAAATCTGGCTGGGGTCTATAATACATAAGCAGTGGGGGAAAGGCACCATACAGTCAGGGTAAGAAACAAGAACTGAAAAATTCTGATCTGTTAAACAAAACTTAAGCTAGAGGTCTAGAATAAGCTGAACTGAATGTCAAAGATCAGATAGACAACAAAGTCACCAAGCAAGAAAACCTTAGGTAAAAAAAAAAGAAAAAACAATCTCCAGAATAGACTAATTAAGGTAATTAAGTGTCTAGACACCAGCAATAAACAGTGAATCATACTAGGAAAATTGAAGATATGGCCCAGTCAAAGAAACAAACCAAAAATTCAAGTGAGATACAGGAGTGGAAACAATTAATTCAGAATGTTTGAAAAGACATGAAAAACCTCATCAAAAATCAAATCAGTGAATTGAGGGAGGATATAAAGAAGGCAAGGAATGAATTAAAAGAAGAAATTGAAAGTCTGAAAAAACAAATCACAGAACTTATGGAAATGAAAGGGACAGTAGGAGAGATTGAAGAAAAAAACAATGGAAGCGTACAATGTCAGATTTCAAGAGGCAGACAATAGGATTAGTGAACTGGAGGATGGGACATCTGAAATCCAACAAGCAAAAGAAAATATGAGGAAGAGAATGGAAAAATATGAGCAGGGACTCAGGGAATGGAATGGCAACATGAAGCACACGAATATACATGTTGTGGGTTTCCCAGGAGAAGACAAGGAAAAAGAAGGAGAAAAACTGACAGAGGAAATTATCACTGAAAATTTCCCAACTCTTAAGAAGGACTTAAAATTACAGATCCAAGAAGTGCAGCATACCCCAAACAGAACACATCCAAATAGATGTACTCCAAGGTACTTACTAATCAGAATGTCAGATGTCAAAGAGAAAGAGAGAATCTTGAAAGCAGCAAGAGAAAAGCAATCCATCACATACAAGGGAAACCCAATAAGACTATGTGTACATTTCTCAGCAGAAACCATGGACGCAAGAAGACAGGGGGATGATGTATTTAAGTTACTAAAAGAGAAAAACTGCCAACTAAGAATTCTATATCCAGCAAAATTGTCCTTCAAAATGAGGGGGAAATTAAAGCACTTTCAGACATAAAATCACTGAGAGAATTTCTGACCAAGAGATTGGCTCTGCAAGAAATATTAAAGGGAGCACTAGAGACAGATAGAAAAGACAAGAGAGAGAGGTGTGGAGAAGAGTGTAGAAATGAAGACTATTTGTAAAAGTAAAAAGAAGAAAAATTAGATATGACATTTAAAATCCAAAAGACAAAATGGTAGAAGAAAATACTGCCCGTACAGTAATGACACTCAATGTTAATGGATTAAACTCCCCAATCAAAAGACGCAGACTGGCAGAATGGATTAAAAAACAGAATCCATCTATATGTGGTCCACAGGAAACACATTTTAGCCCCAAGGATAAACATAGTTGAAAGTGAAAGGTTGGGAAAAGAAGTTGGAAATCAATAATAGGCAGAGTGCCAGAAAATTCACAAATATATGGCGGCTCAACAACACACTCTTAAACAAACAGTGGGTCAAGGAAGAAATTGCCAGAGGAATATCTTGAGGCAAAAGAAAATGATAATACAACATATCAAAATTTATGGGATGCAGCAAAGGCGGTGCTAAGAGGGAAATTTATTGCCCTAAATGCCTATATCAAAAAAGAAGAAAGAACAAAAATCGAGGAATTAACTGTCCACTTGGAAGAACTAGTGAAAGAACAACAAACTAACCCCAGAGCAAGCAAAAGGAAAGAAACAATGAAGATTAGAGCAGAAATAAATGAAATTGAAAACATAAAAACAATCAAGAAAAATCAACAAAACCAGAAGTTGGTTCTATGAGAAAATCAATAAAATTGATGGACCCTTAGGAAGGTTAACAAAAAGAAGGAGAGAGAGGATGCAAATAAATAAAATCAGAAATGGAAGAGGAGACATAACCACTGACCCTGCAGAAATAAAAGAGTTAATGAGAGGATACTATGAACAACTTTATACTAATAAACTTGCCAATGTAGATGAAATGGACACCTTCCTAGAAAGGCATGAACAGCCAACATTGGCTCAAGAAGAAATAGATGACCTCACCAAACCAATCACAAGTAAAGAAATTGAATGAGTCATTAAGAAGCTCCCCAAAAAGAAAAGTCCAGGACCAGATGGCTTCACATGTGAATTCTAATCAAAACATTCAAGAAAGAATTAGTACCAATCTTGCTCAAATTCTTCGAAAAAATTGAAGAGGAGGGAAGGCCACCTAACTCATTCTATGAAGCCAATATCACCCTCATACCAAAGCCAGACAAAAATATTACAAGAAAAGAAAACTACAGACCAATCTCTCTAATGAATATAGATGCAAAAATACTCAACAAAATTCTTGCAAATCTAATCCAGTGGCACATTAAAAGAATTATACACCATGACCAAGTAGGATTCATCCCAGGTATGCAAACATGGTTCAACATAAGAAAATCAATTAATGTAATGCACCATATCAACAAATTAAGGCAGAAAAATCACATGATCATCTCAATTGATGCAGAAAAGGCATTTGACAAAATTCAGCATCCTTTCAGTTAAGAATAGAGGCCATCAAGGGATAGAAATATGGTGGACTTTGCGTAATTGGAGATGAAAGGATACAGATTGGGCAACGGGACTGATTATGAAATTCAGAAATGGATAGCACAATACTACCTGATTGTAGCACAATAATGTTAGAACACTGAAGGAAGCTGAATGTGAGAATGATAGAAGGAGAAGGCCTGGGGGCACAAATGAAATCAGAAGGAAAGATAGATGATAAAGACTGAGATGTGTTATAATCTAGGAATGCCCAGAGGGTAAAATGATAGTGACTAAATATACAAATTTAAAAATGTTTTTGCATGAGGAAGAACAAAGGAATGTCAATACTGCAGGGTGTTGAAAATAAATGGGAATTAATAAATTCAACTTTCCCAAGTAGAGAATTCTTGATATTCTCACAAGCAGTTGGGACAACCAAAACAATTGGCTGAGCCCTTAATCTGGGGGGTTGTTCATATGAAACTTAACCCCGCAAAGAATAGGCTAAGCCTACTTAAAATTAGGCCTAAGAGTCACCCCCCAGAGAATGTCTTTTGTTGCTCAGATGTGGCCTCTCTCTCTCAGTCAACATGACAGCAAACTCACTGCCCTCCCTCTCTCTATGTGGGACATGACTCCCAGGGGTGTGGACCTTCCTGGCAACGTGGGAAAGAAATCCTAGAATGAGCTGGGACTCAGCATCAAGGGATTGAGAAAACCTTCTCAACCAAAAGGGGGAAGAGTGAAATGAGACAAAATAAAGTGTCAATGGTTGAGAGATTCCAGACAGAGTCAAGAGGTTATGCTGGAGATTATTCTTATGCATTATGTAGATATCACCTTTTTGGTTAAGGTGTAATGGAGACGCTGGAGGGAACTGTCTGAAAATGTAGAGCTGTGTTCCAGTAACCATGTTTCTTGAAGATGATTGTATAATGATATAGCTTTCGCAATGTGACTGTGTGATTGTGAAAACCTTGTGTCTCATACTCCTTTTATCTACCTTATCAACAGATGAGTAAAACATATAGATTAAAAATAAATAATAGGGGGAACAAATGTTAAAATAAATTTAGTAGATTGAAATGCTAGTGATCAATGAAAGGAAGGGGTAAGGGTATGGTATGTATGAATTTTTTTCTGTTTTCTTTTTATTTCTTTTTCTGAATTGATGCAAATGTTCTAAGAAATAATCATGATGATGAATATACAACTATGTGATGATATTGTGAGTTATTGATTATATATCAAGAATGGAATGATCATGTGGTAAGAATGTTTGTGTTTGTATGTTGTTATGTTTAATAAAAAAAAGAATTGCTGACAAAGATGGAATTTTTCCTGTTCATTTGTTCTGTCATACAATGTTGTTTCAATCATATTCCAATGTGGACAGTCATTTCATGTGTTGGTGCACAGCTAAATCAAAAGCATTGTCTTTCAATATATGAAGGAGTTCTAGTACTTATGAATGCCATATTTAGCAGCCATTTAGGTCAAGTGGTCCTAAACAGATACCAGAGATGGGTGGGTCTTGTTTAGATGTTCTTTAACAATAGAAATAACATTTTTTAAAATCTTTCCCTGGATGCCTTAGATTGGACATTTCTCTTTTAATATATTTTTATTGTAAAAACAATAAGCATGCAAACATTCTTGACATACAAACATCCCATACATGGTGTACAATCAATGGCTCACAATATCATCATATAGTTGTGTATTCATAATCATGATCATTTTTTGAACATTTGCATCACTCCAGCAAAAGAAATAAAAAAGATAAAAGAAAAACTCATACATATCATACCTTCTTACCCTCCCTGTTATTGACCACTAGTAAGAAATAACATTTTAAACAGAGAAAGAGGAGTTTAGAGAGCATTAGAATTAGGTAATTGGCATCTTGGGAGATATGGGTAATTAACAGTTATTAACCAATTAGTTCAGTTAACTAAAGACAGTGGAAGAATATTCCATGGGAAGCCAGAGCCACTTAAAGCTGTTACATATCCACATACCCAATAGTCAGTTTGATTGTGGACTGCTGCTGTGATTGTAGCCCATTTAGGGAAGATGTTAAATGAACTTGCATGGAGCAGGAAAGGCACAAACATAAATGTTTAGTGGGTACTCGAATAAGAAGGTCTTTACAAGCAAGCAAAATGATAGTAGTTTTCTCCCATTGGTTCCAGCACATTGGCTGCCACTGGGGAAATGCCAGGCTTATAATACCACACAGGCTGTTCTTCCATAGGAGCAGACCTTAGTGTCAATTGCATCCTTTTAAGTTCTAATCACATTACTCTGGCTATTATTTCCCCAGTGGATATATTTCTTGAGCATCCTTCATATTGTAGCATCACTGATCTTCTTGAGAACAGGAAGATGGACTCCAGTTCCATCAGCCTGTTTCATAGTGCCCTCTGATTACCATGCAACAGAGCCAGTCTGGAGGCATTGTCAACTGAAGGGCTAAGGCAATGGAATTCTTTCTGGAGGCAAAGATACAGGTGTCCTCAGTAGCAAAGTATCTCCATCCATCTCTAAGGAATGACCAGAAGATGTGGCTTATACCTTTATAGTTTTGGAAGCCATGGAAATAGGCCTTGCCAATAAATCAAATGGGGAGACACCATGTGCAGTACTTAAAGCCTGGTTTAAGCAGGTAGGAGAAGGTATTAATACAAATATACAAATCTGCAGGGTATAGGTTTTAGTAAGTTGTCTTATTTGCTGTTTTATAAGCCATTTTTTTTATTCTATTAACTCAGTTCTTGTAAAATGGTAGGGGAAGTGAAAATGCTAATCTATTTCCTGTTCATTAGGCTATTGCCGTATATCATGTTCAGTAAAATGTGTTCCTTGATCACTATCTATGTGGTATGGCATCCCATATAAACCACTAAGCCATTTTAAACCTTTGATATTATTTTGCTAGGTAGCATGCTGCACTGAGAAAGCTTGCAAGAAGACTGTATTAGTGACATCTACACAAGTTAAGGCATAGCACAAATTAAGGCATCTACACAAGTTAGTGCCGGCACTAACAGATAAAGGCCTTATGAGGTTTATTTGCCAATTTTTTAAGTGTATGTTAGCTTTATGCACATGCCCATTACTGTAAGGTATAGAGCGTGCACAAAGAGACAAGCATCACAATTTTGTATGACGTGTATTAACTCAGAATATTTTATAGGGACTTTGCCAAATGCCATCCCATGGCTGCCCCACTAAGTCCACATTTCCTATGCAGCCACAGGGCAGCTTCTTCACTAGGTGTGAGCAAATGAATGCAGGGGACCATTTTGTGGCTCACATGTCAGTACCAGAGGTAGCAGTACCTCATTTCCCAGCCAGCCTCAGCCAGATCCAGGGATGAGCATAATAATGGAGCAACAGTTACTTGCAGTATATAAAACCTTTCAACAAGTGGAGTCAATTACAGGAGCCCAAACTTTAACTGTAAATACTGGTTATCCTATTAAAATATAGAAAATGTGTTGACTAAATCACAAATCAAAATTGTCCAATTACAAGTTTACAGAAATAGCATGCATACCTACAGCAGAGAGGAATTTAACAACTAGTCCTCTTTTGCCACATTCTGGCAAAAGCATCTGCTTCTTGGTTACCTGGGAGAGACTGGCTTTCTGGTTGGATAGTATATGATAACAGTTAGAGTTGCTTCAGGAGCTGAAAGGCCTGACTAAATTTCTTGCTACATAGTAGCACCCTGGAGAGGTTGGTTCATAATTTGCTCATTGTCTTCAAGCCATTGATTTATTCCTATAAAGAGCCCCAAGTAGGCTGCCCAGCTATCTGCACATATCACAAGAGGCCAATTTTTTCTTTATTACCATCCATACTGCTCAGAATTCAGCCCGCTGACTCTTTTGTCTCAGATTACAGTCTAACCAAAAACTATCTGTTTTCATCAGAACGGCCACAGCTACTCAGCTTTGTGTAATTACCTTTACTTAACCCATCAGTGTACTTAGCAGCATCAGGTTCCGGGGGCTGGACTTCACATACTGTGGGTGAAACTGAAGCAGGGGCTTCCACCTGAGACAGATTATCAGATTATTGAAATAGAATAGGCCTAAAATTTGTTGTAGGGTGTGGCTGAGAGGACTAGTTGTTAAATTCCTCTCTGCTGTAGGTATGCATGCTATTTCTGTAAACTTGTAATTGGACAATTTTGATTTGTGATTTAGTCAACACATTTTCTATATTTTAATAGGATAACCAGTATTTACAGTTAAAGTTTGGGCTCCTGTAATTGACTCCACTTGTTGAAAGGTTTTATATACTGCAAGTAACTGTTGCTCCATTATTATGCTCATCCCTGGATCTGGCTGAGGCTGGCTGGGAAATGAGGTACTGCTACCTCTGGTACTGACATGTGAGCCACAAAATGGTCCCCTGCATTCTAGGGAAAGAGGAAAACTCAGGCTTTTAGGGAGGCATGGTGTGGAAGATTCCAGGTATTAGAATAAAGGAAGATTTTTGGAGAATGGAAAACAGGTGCTAATGGTTTGAAGAAGATTCAGGCTCATACGCTAGAGGTTGGAGTCAGAGAGGCCAGGTAGTGCCCTGGGGACAGGAGACAAGGAACAGTTCCAGCTAGGGATCCAGCTGAGATGAGTAGTCAGGGCCTGCCCTAGTCTCAGGGAGACTAGGGTCTCCCTGAATCTCCCTCCCTGGTCCTTCCCCAAGTCATTGCTGTCTATCTGTTCCATTCTCATAACCTCCTCTTTCAGTGAGGGCTATGGTAGGGAGGGGAATGTGCTCTCTCCCACTTCCCTGGGATGTGCAGACTTCCCAGGCAGGCCCCAGAGACACCAGCACACACAGATAGCCTCACCAGCACATTGAGCACATGCTGCCTATTTTCTGGTTGTCATGGTGTCATCGACACAGATCTTCAATTTTCTGACATTTGCAATATCCCAGGATTATACTGGTATTTTGCCACTACATTAGCATAGTGATCAGGGCTAGCTTCAGGATTAGGCTGACTTCTTCAGGCACAGCTGGAAAAATGTCACAATCTGGAAGACAAGGCACATTGACAGTCCAGTAAGAGACACTCATCAGAACCCACTCATTCCTTCCCTGACCCAACATTCTCAGAACTTCCCTGAGAAGGTTTCAGAACTCCTGGATAATCCATGTTTCCAGGCACCCACTTCTCTTGAAGGGCAGGAACAAGGTGGCCCAGAGCAGCACAAGAACCTTAGGCAGCTTCATGGTGCAGGCGACAGGTGCCCGGTTCCCACCTGGGGCCCTTTTATAGCTACTGTTGGTCCCCAGTAGGGCAGGAGGGACTTCTTTCAGGCTTTATCTTCCAGGAGGCAAATGTTTGTTCCTACCTAGGACTGCGGGGGAAGTAGGTCTCTATCTTGGCAATATGATAAGCCCTCAACTCCATAAAGGGAACTTCCTGGATCAGCCCCACTTCGGTGTCTCGAGGGTCTTGTCTGATGAACAGCTAACATGAGACTCCTAAGGGGAGAATCAAATAACCTGATTGGAAAGGGGGCCAGAACAAAGAGACCCTGAAGAATAAACCAGTAAGGTAGAGGGTCAGAATGAAGTGTGACCAAGAGCTCCATCTTGGAGTCAGGCTGTTTAGCAGGCTTCAGCACTTAACCAGTGAACTCACGGGCAAGCCAGTCCACATTGTCTGAGCTTGTGCCCCATCTGAATAAGGAGGATAGCACGACATCCACCTCCAGACTTGTCATGAGGACTGAGCAAGGGAACCACATCAAAGCTTAGCAGCCTAATCCTAAGCACAGTGTAAGGCCCAGTACCCACAGAGGCAATGCTCAGTGGATTTTAAGTGATTATTAGGGGAATAAAGGAACACAAACCTCATCTGTAGATCTGTCCTCTGCTCATGGCTCACAGATTGGCCTTGTTAACATTGACCCATGCCAACCTGTCACAATTGGATGTGACCTTGAAGACACTCTGACCTCAACTTTATGGATTTTTCAGGAAACTCAGTGTTTGGGTAAAAGGTCTCATTGCCAAGAAGTATCAGGTAAGCCAGAGCATACACTCTCTGACCTCCAGCTCAGACTCTCTGGTAGCTCCTGTCTACCCTGGTTTCATCACAATCTCTGGCCTTGACCTGCTCAGTGGCCTCCCTGGAGCCTGTCTCCTGAGCCTGTTCCCAGAACCCTGACTTCTTTCCTACATGCTGGCCTGAAGTTCTAGTTGTCTGGTGACTGAGACTTGCCCCCTGGTTACTTTGACAGCACTTCAAACCAAAATTGAATTTATCAGGCCTGAAAGAATGCCACATCTTCCTTGACAGGTCAGCTCTGGAACAGTGCCCTGGCCCCATAGGCTGCCTCTCTGGGGTCAGGTCTCAGGAGGCTCAGTCAGGGAGTAAAGACACCTTGGGGCCCATGGATTTAGCTTCATTCAGCCCTCTCGTACCCTCCAAGCTGTAGGGGGCAGAAGGTCCTGGAGGAGCAATTACCCTCACAGCCTGGAAGAAACACAGGGCTGCAGCTATCCAAGGTGGAGCTGCGACTGAACTACTGTGGAAAATGACCAAGAAACTAAAATGCTATTTGCTTCTTTGCATATCCTTTATTTTCCTAGTAATTCTGGCCTTGGCCTTCTTTGGTTATCAATTCCTGAACCTGAAAACACAGAAGCTGGAAACCATGCTATCTGAGCCACACATGGTTCTTAGAGAACTGGACAACCAGCAAGTTGTAAAATTATCAAGGAGAAAACCGGACAACCAGCAAATTGTAAAATTATCAAGGTCAGTATATTTCCAGGCAAACCTGCTATTACCCTGCAGGCATGATGTCCTTGTCCTCACACCTTGACTGGCTCCCATAATTTGGGAAGGGACCTTCAACACTGACATCCTGAATGAACAGTTCCTGCTCCAGAATACCACCATTGGATTAACTGTATTTGCCGTAAAAAAATATGTGGTTTTCCTAAGAATATTCCTGGAGTCTGCAGAGAGGAACTTCATGGTAGGACACAGGGTGAACTACTACATCTTCACTGACCAACCAGACTCAGTTCCACACCTCACCCTCCAAAAAGGCAGACAGATGGTGGTCCTCCAGGTCCGGAATTACTCCCGCTGGTATGACATCTCCATGCACCGTATGGAGATGATCAGCAATTTCTCTGAACAGCGCTTCCTCCATGAAGTGGATTACCTGGTGTGTGCAGATGTGGACATGATGTTCAGTGACCACGTGGGTGTGGAGATCCTCTCATCCTTGTTTGGCACCCTCCATCCTAGTTTCTTTGGGCTCAGTCGGAATTTCTTCACCTATGAACGCCGGCTGGAGTCACAAGCCTGTATTCCCGACAATGAGGGGGATTTTTATTACATAGGGGCCTTTTTTGGTGGGTCAGTTCAGGAGGTTTACAGGCTCACCAAGGCCTGTCACCAGGCAATGATGGTTGATCAAGCCAATAATATTGAGGCCATGTGGCATGATGAAAGCCACTTGAACAAGTACCTGCTTTACCACAAACCCACCAAGGTCCTCTCCCCAGAGTACTTTTGGGATAAGCAGCTGCTGGAATTGTCCAGAATCACAGTAAGCCCAAACTATGAGGATATGTTTCAGTGCCAAAGAATCACCAAGAAATCCAGCCATGAACAAGCCTTCCAGGAAGGGCTTAGAAGGGGGCAATTGTCAGGCCACCCTAGTCTTTCTCCTGGCATGCTGTTAAATTAAAGCAATTTGGGCCAAAAGGGTATAGCTTCATTTCCTGTACCTGTCTCATTGAAAAGAATTGCCAAGTCCTGGCACTACCTCCTAGCCCACTCCAGCCCCAAGTTATGCAGGCTTAGTACTCTCCTCCTCACTCCCCAAATTTAAGCAGGCCTAACTTATCTCTCCCCTTCCCCTCCCCACCTTCCACATAGGGAGAGCTGATACTATGGCTCAGGCACAAACTCTTTGAGTTGCCATTTCATTTTTTTTCTTTTAGTGCGCTCCTAACATATGTCACAGGATGCATGAGGCAGAGGGTGTCAACCTGTTCTGACAAACAAGGGTTAAGGAATGAAATATTTTCAAAAACAAGGAAGGAAATTCCAGGACATACAGTCTCTGCCTCCTGTGATTAACTGACTTACTTAGCTCTTGACCAAGCAGATGCATGCATGTGTTCAACTTTAAACCAAATTATTTCCTCTTTTCAGATTCCTTGTGATAATTGATAAGTCCCTTTAGTGCGCAGGCTGGAGAATACTGTGATGCCAATTCAAGACCCTCTTTCCTGGCACTCTGCTTCTTGACCAACCAAAAACATTGCCAGCTACCCACTAAAAACAAAGTTCCCTACTCCACTGTAATTGCTTCCAGCCCATTTCAATTTATTTGTGCCTCTCCAGTTCCTCATAGACTGGAAAAAATATATTTATACATGATAATAGGAAGTTCATAATTATCATAAAAACCTGTTTTGTTTTGTTTTTTCCTTAAAAATTATCTGTGCCCTTCAGGAAGGTTCTTCTTAGGTGGCGTGAAATCCTGCAATTTATTGACACCTCTCCCCCATCTCATTTGCAAAAAAGAGGGTAGTAGCACATTAGCAACCTTTTTTCTCTTCAGTGGTTGGTAGAATTTTCATAATTATAGGAGTCTTTCCAGCTGTAAAAGTTTCCTGTTCTAAATTGCATAATTTGTTCTGTCAATGCTGAGCAAACATTTCAAAAGAAGAATAATTCAGGAAAAATGTTTTCTCCCTAATTCAAAATAAAATGATTCTCACGGACCTAGCAGAGGTCTGACTTCTAGCTGTGGCAGCAAAACAGACCCTGGAATACAAGTCTCTCCTTCCCCTCACACATTCCTCCATGGCTGTGGATTCAGGGTAAAGGGTATCAACAAAAGAAATAACCAAGGGACTTGTTGTAAGGGTAAGGTTAAGGTTTTATTGAGCAAAAGCAACATGCATGTGGAACAGTCTCAGAATGGAGGCGTTCTTAAAGAGCTGCAGTTTGGGGGTAATCTATATGGCCTCTTGCTAGAGGAGGGGTGAGGAGCTGGTATGCGGATGGAGTATTTTTGAGCAAATGATCAGTTAATGAGCAAGCCCCAGGAGCAGGACCTTTGCACAATATTTGGGCCATCTGGTTAACATCAGCAGACTCTCTGTTGCCACTTTGACTTGCTTTCCTCATGGGGCAGAGGTCTCTATTGCCACCACAAATGATCATTGGTATGTGAACTCAGCTAGCCTCCTTCTTTTCTTCATAGTTCTCTGGATAAAGTAGAAGCTTAGGCAAACTGAGGTAGTTAGTATATCATTAACTGTCCCATCTTCACATTCCCTTTTTTTGGTTAAGGGAGTCTCAGGACTTCCTGAAGACCAAAGGGAATTATCTTGTTGATTAAGGCTTTGGTAACCCAGGAACACAAGTGAAACAAAACCTAATGTGCATAATTGCTGACAAAGTTGGAAGACTTGGGGATATTAGAAAGTGGGAAAGCATTACTGCTACAATCTACCTCATCCCATGACTCTTATAATCTTTCCACCACTTCTTGCACATGAGTCCCTGAGCATGGGAATAGGAAGGCTTAGGTTTACAGCCTGCAATATTGAGAAAATGAGGCCACAAGTACAATATATACAGAAAGAAGATAACAAATAATACTGTCAATGTGCCAATAAGAAGAGTATAACTCCAATGCAAGGGTAGGTGAGTGAGCTAAGAGGAAAAAGGAGTATATAAATACTAACTTTTGGGTATGGTTTATAGAATGTGGTAAATGTGCTAAAGTATCAGTGACATTTGCATGTTCTTTGGGTGTATCAGGGCAACAAGTGGTTCCAGACATGACACAGGTGCTGCCTGGGGTAGTGATAAGCATATCTTAAGCCATGTGATTTTGCAAAATTACTTTTCTCATTTGTTTAGTTTCTCCATTTAAAGACTTATGTTATCAGTGAAATTGGCTAAAGTTATTACTTGTGTTAGGGCTGCCAAAGATTCAGTACTAGGGAGAAAAACAAGGGGCCATTTTCATCATGCTAGACAGCATTTTATTTTTTAGGCCTAAATAATCTTGTAAGACAGGTTGATTCTGGAATGCACTGGTCAAAACTTTATGAATGTTTCCTGGCAAAAAAAAGAGGATGCCCTAAGGTGCATCTGCCTGTCCAGTTGTAAGGGAGGTATGGCCAAAAGGGTGTTCTAGATAACTAACCAGCACATGGCAGAGGCAAGTAGGCACCAGATCATTTAGAGCTATTTTGTTTTCTCATCCATTTGTTCTGCTACACTATGATATTTCAATTACATTTTAATGTGGACAGCTAGCTAAATTGGAAGCATTACACTTTCAATACACAAGGGAGTTCTGGTGCTTATGATGCCATATTTAGCAACTATCCAGGTTAAGCTGTCCCAGACATGCGGGTCTTTTTTAGATGTTCTCTACAAACAGAAATAACACATTGGACAAAGAATAATTATAAAGAGTATTAGGATTAGGTAGTTGCCACCTTGGGGGACATGAGCGATTTATAGTTATTCCCAGTTATTAAAGATGGGAAAAATATTCTGTGTGAGGCCAGATCGACTTGAACCTGGTATGTATCTGCATATCCAACAGGTCAGTCTGGTTGTGGAATACAGTTATAGCTACAGGTCAATCAAGGAAAACATTAGATGAACTTAGATGGAGCAGGAAAAGAAGCCTAGAAACACAACCTAAAATATTTAGTAGGTACTCAAAAGGGAAGATCACTTATGAGTAAAATTACTTTAGAACTTTCTCCTTTAGGGCTTAGGAAATCTGTCTATTAGACTTATGAAACCACATATGCTGTCCTTCCATAGGAGCAGATTTCAGTGCCAGTTGTGCCTTTTTTAGGTTCTAAACACATAGTTCTGACTACTATTTCCCCATATATCTCTTGCACATTCTTATATTATAGCGTTGTTGGTCTTCTTGAGAACAGGAAGGGGGACTCCAGTGTTCCACTGGCCTGTCTCACAGTGCCCTCAAGCAGTATGCAGCACAACCAGTCTGGAGGCAGTGTTCACTGAGGAACCAAAACAACTGAACCCTGTCCGGCAGGCAGAGCTACAGCTGTCCATATTAGTAAGGTGTTTCCCTCTACTTTTGGGGTATGACCAGAATATGTGGCTAATACTTTACCATTTTTGAGGCCATGGAAATTGACCATGCCAATAACTCAAAGACGCAGACACCATGTGTGGGTTCTGGAGCCTGGTTTAAATACGTAAGCATTTTAGTTAAAACAGAAGTCTAATCTCTTTTTCATATTTTTACTAGGGTTACATTAGTAACTGGTAGAACACAATTTATATATTTGCTTTCCTTCTCTTTTAAAAGTCTCTTTTTGTTGATGAAGTTCTGTCATATAGCTGACTGCAAACACTTTTAGAGAAGCACTGGAGTAAAAAAATATGACTGACAAGGAAAGTTTGTTGTTTTTGTGGCATCTAATTTTTTTAAAATAATTAAAACCATGAATAGCAATAAATCAGGAAAAGAAACATAAAAAAAGAAAGAATATCATGCAGGGACAGTGAGAATATTGTTAAGCCTTTAGGAATTTTATATAGTCTTTAAATAATAATATAAACAATATTTTATCAATGCAAATTTAACTATCTGAAGGTTAGAAAATGTTTTTTAATTTGACATTTCCTATACAACTCAAAACATATTCATTGAACTTAATTATTTTAGCATTTCTCTTTTATAAGGTGAAATAATAAATATGCAATTTGCTAGGGGTTTTGTTCTAGTTTGCTAGCTGCCAGAATGCAATATACCAGAAACAGAATGGCTTTTAAAAGGGGGAATTTGGAATTTAATAAGTTGTAGTTTATAGTTCTAAGGCCAAGAAAATGTCCCAATTAAAATAAGTCTTTGGAAATGTCCAACCTAAGGCATCCAGGGAAAGATACCTTGGTTCAAGAAGGCTGGTGAAGTTTAGGGTTTCTTTCTCAAGTGAGAAGGCACATGGTGAACACAGTCATAGTTTCTGTCTCAGCTGGAAGGGCACATGGAGAGCATCTGCTAGCTTTCTCTCCTGGCTTCTTGTTTCATGAATCTCCCTGGGAGACATTTTCCTTCTTCATCTCCAAAGGTCTGTGGCTGGTAGACTCTGCTTCTTGTGGCTATGTCATTCTGTGCTCTCAGAAATCTCTCATTCTCCAAAATGTTTCCTCTTCTATAGGGCTCCAGTAAACCAATCATGACCCACCCAAATGGGTAGAGATATGCCTCCCCTAATCCAGTTTAATAACCACTCTTGATTGGGTTACATCTCCAGGGAGATGATCTAATTACATACAGTATTGAATAGGGAGTATTCTGCCTTTACGAAATGGGATTTTGATTAAAACATGGCTTTCCAAGGGTACATACATCCTTTCAAACCAGCACAGGCTTCCTGGAAAATCCCAGATGGTTTAAAATAAAAGACATTCTTTAGAGTTTGATTTTGAGTTAAATATTATGTTAAGCAGAAAAAGGGCTACTGGGAAGCAGTATTTGGTTTCTTATTTAACTAAAGTTAAAGAAAAGATTCAGTTCTTTTAAAATTAAGAAGGCTTGATTTTTCTTAAACAACCAAGGACTTGATAATGTTAACATAAAATAGAAGTTATTTTGATAAAACATAGACATTTTTCCTTTTTACAGACTAGTCAGAAAAACCTTTTATGATCTCTTAATAAAAACAGACTAATAATTTAAGAAAACTTTGTTGAGTTAACAGATAGGAACTCTGTTAATTAATTTAGGAAATTAATTTTTGTGGGTATGGTTACTGGACAAAAGCCAGGGATTCTTTTGCCTGTTGTGCTCAATACCCAATTCCTGAGACACCATGGTTTCAAAGAGAGAGAGAATTTATTACTAGGCACATAGTATGAGAGCAGATGGCCTAGAAGCCCAAAGTCTGTCTTCCCAAATTGCAGTAATTCTGAGTTTTATTAGAGAAAAAGATGGGCAGTGTTTAGGATAAAGAGCACAGTTGCCCCAGATGATGTAACTAGAGGTCATCTAATTATTGCACATATGCAGGTTGATTACATGCTTAGCCACAGATGTGTGTAAGAAAATGGCAAAATGAGGTATAGGTGACTTATAGGTTAAAGTGTAAGCTACTGCACATGTCAGACGGAGCCACTTTAGTTAGATTCAGTCTCAGTTATCCAGATTACTTTGGATTTGGAGTGGGTTAGTTCTGGGCTAACCAAAGACCCTTCATTAATAAACATTAGGGGGAGTTCCAGGCCAAGATGGCGGCTTAGCAATGTGCATGTTTTAGTCCGTCCTCCAGAACAATTACTAAATAACCAGAAACAGTACAGAACAGCTCCTGGGGCCACATCAGTGACTGGACACAAAGCGTACCCCAGTCTGGACCAGCCGGACCAACTGTGAGCCCCCCCAGAACTGTGAGTTCCCCAAGCCATGGTGGCTGGTGCCCCTCCCCAACAGGCTGCTTCCCAGAAGGGAAAGGAAAGAGACTTTACCAGCAACAGGGGCTGAGCCCAACCAAATGCCAATTGTGGAATTAATTAACAAATTCTGACTACTAAAAATAGGCCTCCAGCTCAGGTGAACCTGGTCAAAGTGGAGGTTGCTCATTTTTACCCCAGAGCCAAGGGAGCAAGCTGACAGAAAAAGGAAACAGAGGTTTTTGTGGCTGTGTTTCTACAGAGACTTGACTGCCTTTGGATAGAGTGGCAGGGCTTCTCAGGCTGCAACTGCCCCAGGCACAGGCAGAAACAAGCTCATTTGAGGGCTTGTTGGGAGCCTGTGCCTTCCCCAGAGGAGGGGTGAAGCCCAACTCAGGTGAAATCCCTCCCTCAAGGAATTCAGACACCAGGGCTTGGTAATTTGAAGTCATCAAAACCAGCCTACAACCTCTCCTCTGTCTCCACCATGCCCCCAGCAAGGAGAGTCTGCCAAAGAGTACTGCATCATCCTGTGCTAGTAGGACCTGCAGGCAGACAAGCACCACATACTGGGCAGGATAAAAAAACAGAGCCCAGAGACTTCACAGGAAAGTCTTTCAACCTTCTGGGTCTCACCCTCAGGGAAAACTGATGCAGGTGACTCTTTCCTCCTGATAGGAGGCCAGTTTGGTCTGGGAAAATCTGGCTGGCTTCTATAATACCTAAGTAGACCCTCCTAAGGGTGGGGGGTGGGGAAAGGCACCATACAAGCAGGGCAAGAAACAAGAAAACAAGAACTGAAAAATTCACCTCTGTTAAACAAAACCTAAGCTAGAGGTCCAGATAAAACTGAACTGAGTGTCAAAGAACAGAGACAACAAATTCATCCAGCAAGAAAACCCTAGGTAAAAGATGTGAAAGCAATCTCCAGAATAAACTAATTAAGGTAATTAAATGCCTAGACACCAGGAAAAATAACAAATCACACTAGGAAAATTGAAGATATGGCCCAGTCAAAGGAACAAAACCAACAATTCAAATGAGATACAGGAGCTGAAACAATTAATTCAGAATATACTAACAGACATGAAAAATCTCATCAAAAACCAAATCAATGAATTAAGCAAGGATATAAGAAGGCAAGGAATGAACAAAAAGAAGAAATCAAAAGTCTGAAGAAACAAATCACAGAACTTATGGGAATGAAGGCACGGTAGAAGAGATGAAAAAAACAATGGAAACCAAAATGGTAGATTTCAAGAGGTAGAACATAGGATTAGTGAACTGGAGGATGGAACATCTGAAATCCAACAAGAAAAAGAAAATATAGGGAAAAAATGGAAAAATATAAGCAGGAACTCAGGGAATTGAATGACAATCAGAAGCACATGAATATATGTGTTGTGGGTGTCCTAGAAGGAGAAGAGAAGGGAAAAGGAGGAGAAAAACTAATGGAGGAAATTATCACTGAAAATTTCCCAACTCTTATGAAAGACTTAAAATTACAGATCCAAGAAGTGCAGCATACCCCAAACAGAATACATCCAAATAGACATACTCCAAGACATTTACTAATCAGAATGTCAGAGGTCAAAGAGAAAGGGAGAATCTTGAAAGCAGCAAGAGAAAAGCAATCCATCACATACAAGGAAAGCCCAATAAGACTATGCATAGATCTCTTGGCAGAAACCATGGAGGCGAGAAGACAGTGGGATGATATATTTAAATTATTAAAAGAGAAAAACTGTCAACCAAGAATTCTATATCCAGCAAAATTGTCCTTCAAAAATGAGGGAGAAATTAAAACATTTTCAGACAAAAAAAATCACTGAGAGAATGTTTGACCAAGACCTGCTCTGCAAGAAATACTAAAGGGAGCATTAGAGACAGATATGAAAAGATAGAAGAGAGAGGTGTGGAGAAGAATGTAGAAAGGAAGACTATGAGTAAAGGTAAAAAGAAGGAAAATTAGATGTGGCATATAAAATCCAGAAGGCAAAATAGTAGAAGAAAGTACTACCTGTGCAGTAATAACTCTAAATGTTAATGGATTAAACTCCCCCATCAAAAGATATAGACTGGCAGAATGGATTAAAAAACAGGACCCATTTATATGCTATCTCTACTCAAAGGACATGAGGGCAAAGACACAAATGGACATTTGCACACCAACGTTTATAGCAGCATTATTTACAACTACCAAGAGATGGAAACAGCCAAAATGTCCGTCAACAGATGGGTGGCTAAACAAACTGTGGCATATACATGCGATGGAATATTATACAGCTGTAAGACAGAATAAAGTTATGAAGTATGTAACAACATGGATGGACCTTAAGGACATTATGCTGAGTGAGATTAGCCAAAAACAAAAGGACAAATACTGTGTGGTCTCACTGATATGAACTGACATTAGTGAATAAGCTTGGAATATTTCGTTGGTAACAGAGACCATCAGGAGATAGAAATAGGGTAAGATATTGGGTAATTGGAGCTGAAGGGATACAGACTGTGCAACAGGAGTGAATGTAAAAACTCAGAAATGGACAGCACAGTACTACCTAACTGTAATACTATTATGTTAAAACACTGAATGAAGCTGAATGTGAGAATAATAGAGGGAGGAGGAGGGCTGGGGGCATAAATGAAATCAAAGAAAGATAGATGATAAAGATTGAGATGGTATATTCTAGGAATGTCTAGATTGTATAATGATAGTGTATAAATGTACAAATTTAAAAAATGTTTTTGCATGAGGAAGAACAAAGGAATGTCATTACTGCAGGGTGCTGAAAATAGATGGTAATTAACATTTTAAAATTTCAACCTATGTGTGAGACTAAAGCAAAAAATGTTTATTTGGTACAAAATTTATATTTTGACTAGTGCATCTCCTAATATAAGTTATGTAGATAATTGGTTGAACAACATAAGTACATGGAACTTTGGGTAGGACATGAGATTCTGTTGGTTTGTCCAGAGTGATGCCCTGTTGAATCCCAGAGTGATTTGATCAGTGAGTGGAAAAGTATTTGCAAAGTCCCCTTTGGGGAATGGTGAGAACAAGGGAAAATTCAACCTCCCCAAGTTGAATTCTTGATATTCTCACAAGCATTGCAGACAACAAAAGCTATAGGCTGAGCCCCCAGTCTTGGGGTTTGTTCATATGAAACTTGACCCCACAAAGGATAGATCAAGCCTACTTAAATTTAGGCCTAAGAGTCACCCCCAGAAGAACCTCTTTTGTTGCTCAGATGTGGCCTCTCTCTCCAGCCAACACAACAAGCAGACTCACCACCCTGCCCCTGTCTATGTGGGACATGACTCCCAGGGGTGTGGACCTTCCTGGCAATGTGGGACAGAAATCCTAGAATGAGCTGAGTCTCAGCATCAAGGGATTGAGAAAAACTCTAGAATGAGTTGAGAACCAACATCAAGGGATTGAGAAAACCTTCTGACCAAAAGGGGGAAGAGTTAAATGAGACAAAGTGTCAATGGCTGAGAGATTCCAAACAGAGTGGAGAGGTTATCCTGGAGGTTATTCTTACATGTTAAGTAGCTATCACCTTGTTATCCAAGATGTAATGGAGAGGCTGGAGAGAACTGCCTGAAAATGTAGAGCTGTATTCCAGTAGCCATGTTTCTTGATGATGATTGAATAATGATATAGCTTTCACAATGCGACTGTGTGATTGTGAAAACCTTGCATCTGATGCTCCTTTATCTACCTTATCAACAGATGAGTAGAACATATGGAATAAAAATAAATAATAGGGGGAACAAATGTTAAAATAAATTTAGTTTGAAATGCTAGTGATCAATGAAAGGGAGGGGTAAGGGGCATGGTATGTATAATTTTTTTTCTGTTTTCATTTTATTTTTCTGTTGTCTTTTTATTTCTTTTTCTGAATTGATGCAAATGTTCTAAGAAATGATCATGATGATGAATATGCAACTATGTGATGATATTGTGAATTACTGATTATATATGTAGAATGGAATGAGCATATGTTAAGAATGTTTGTGTTTCTTTCTTGTAATTTTTTTTAATTTTAAAAATTAATTAAAAAATAATGTTACTCTTCTTTAACATTCCCTCTCTCCTATCCCTCTCAAAAATTATAGACGAGGCTCACCAATTTTCTTCCCAAGCACTTTACCCATTCCCCTTTTCTTCCCAACTCTCCGTTTTATCCTGGAATTTCAGCAAGGAATTTACTGCCCTTCTCACCTCCACAAGCACCAGCTCTCCCTTTTACCTCCATGTCCCTTTACCAGACATGGATGTCTGTCAGAGGCTACATCTCTTATCTGTGTTTTTAATCCCATATCCTAAAACTACATCTCCAATTTGTTCTTTTCCGCCTATACTCAGTGCCCCACTTTTATTTGAATGGGTAACTAATCTTTAGAATTTTATTTCTGGTTGTTTTAATGGGAGGGAAGAGAAACATCTATTTGACATCCAACAAATTGAACTGAAATGCGGTGGACAGAGATAAGAAATAAAGTAAGAAAGGTCATCTCTCCACATATTCCCTTCTTATTCAACTACCCACTTCCCAATGTCTCTTGCATCCATCCCTTCAAGTCCAGCCCAAATTTTAGTTCAGGCTTTTATCATCATTAGTTTGTTCATCTAAGATTGCCTAGTATAATACTTCCTGCACTGTAAATGCTCAATAAATATGATGATAATATATTTCAATTACTTTCTCCAAAAGATGTTGGAGAAAGTATTTTCTTGGCTGACCCCTCACCTAGCAGTTAATGTAATTTGTGTCCCTAAATTTGGTTTCCTTTCATAGAATTAACATTTTCTTTCCAAGGGCTAATATGATCTCTATTTTGAAACTTCATTGTGATGAGAAATAAAGTCACATTCACACGCAAAAAAAAATTAAAAATAAACATTAGGGGCTGTTTTTAATTATTACGAGACTCTAAAGTTAAAAAAAACTAGATAACTGGGCACAAATGAAGGTTAGCTACAAGGTATTTGCAATCACAGGGGCAGAAGATAAGGGCTATGCAATCATTATCAGAGATCAAGGTACATGGATTATGATTTAGAGACTTCAGGAATTTCCCTCTGTCTACTCCAATATACCAGGAAAGCAAAAAGGAATATCTATATGATGATTCAGTAATCAAACTCATGCCTTACATCCTGATTTCTCAATTATAATTCCTTCCACTTACTTGATAATTATCTCTCAATCTTGAGGGATATCTGGGCAATGACTCTAATTGCTTCAAGGCTGAAAAGGGGCATTGCTACTAAGGGGCAAAGGAATGAAACCAGTTATTGTTCTTGGACAGTCCAGCATCCTTGGGTTTCAGAGCTTCTCTGGCATTGGAACTAACTGGAGGTTTTAAGTCTCTGAAAAACAAACTTAATGAGTAAAATTTTATAGAGCACATGATATCTTTCAGTGTTTACAGGACTACTATTGGTTTGGGTTTGCCATATTGTGGCAGTTTGCAATATCTGGCTGAAACTTGCGTAAAAGTAACCTCCAGAATGACCTCTCAAGTCGATTTGAATCTCTTAGTCATTGAAACTCTATTTATTTACCCCCTTTTGGTCAACTAATCCATAATGCCAGGGCCAAGTTCATCCTTGGAATTTATGTCTCATGATGTCAGGGCCAATTATGATTCACACTGCCAGGGCCAGGCTTACAGCCCTGGAAATCATTTCCCACAGGGGGGTGGGGGAAGTGCAGGGTTTGATTTAGAGAGAGACTACATTTGGGCAACAGCAGAAATTTTCTAGAAATGACTCTTAATAACCAATCATAAGTAGGTTCCGTTTACTATTACAGAAATAAGTTTCCTAAGGGCAAGCTTCAAAACTGAGACATTGACTTATTAAATTAGGAGCCCCTCAGCTTAAGAAAATTTCAGTAATTCCCCAGGTGGGTAAGCTTAATAGCTCAAGGGACTTTGCAAAGCCTTTTTCATTTTCTGCCCCAAATACTCTGAGATGCATCATTGCATGACATTAACTTATATAGAACATTAAGATTTTGTTCCTTATTCAGGTTCCATATCAAATAAAGTTGAATTAGATTGCTTAACTGACTAGACAGATTAAGTTAGATAGTGTAAATTTTGGACAAAATAAACATTTTTCATTTTATCTCACACAAAAGTTAAAACTTTAAAATACAGACAGTATTATTATTCGTTAGCTTGTATATTGATTTACCTTAGTTTTAACCAGACCAATTTCATCACATCTTTAATTGGAGTTTGATCACTGTTTGTTTGTTTTTTTAACTGTTGCTGTATGGACTTATGCTGGCTTTCAGAGCTAGAGAACTAAACCTGAGTCTTAGGTGTCACACAGATACTTAAAGTTCCAGGGAACTACTAGGTTATATAAAAAACAAATCATCTCAGAATTTAAACATAAGATTAAAGCTTACAATATGAGCTTTAATTTTATAGTTTTTTTTTTTTTACATGGGAAAGCATCAGGAAATGAGCCCAGGTCTCTGGCATGGCAGATGAGAACTCTCCAGTGAGCCACCATGGCCTGCCCTATAAGCATTCTTAAATGAAGCTACTTTCAGAAATAAAAACATTAAACAGTTGTTTTATATTAATAAACCATAATGGATGTTTTGTTCTGTTTCACTTTTACACATTTACCAGTTATGCTAATTAATACATAAAATATAATATATCCATTTGTCCTTTCTTTTAAAGTTTTTCTTATTTCAGATGGAGCTCTGATCTATAGCTGACCACATACATATACTTTTAGAGAAGTATTAAAGCAAAGCAGTGCAACTTATAATTTGGCTGTTTCTATGATCTGTAGTTTTTTAAGAATAATTAAAACTATGACTAACACCACCATACTATTGCTGAACATCATACAAATTAGTATTAGGATATAACATGGATATTGAGAACATTGTCAGATTTTTAAGAATTTTATACAATCCCTAAATATGTATTATTTTACCTACATAAATTTAACCAGCAACAGGACAGAATATCTTTTTAACCACTGTAATACTTCTCAAACACCTCCTATGCAATAGGATAAGTTATTTTAGCACCTGTGCTGGTTTCAAAGGATGTATGTACCCTAGAAAAAGCATGTTCTAATCCTAATCAATCTTGTGGGAGGAATGGTTTCATCTAATCCCTGTTTAGTACTATAGGTTGGAAACTTGATTAGGTTATCTCTATGGAGATGTGACTCAATCAATTGTGGTTGTTAAACTTGATCAGATTAAGATGTGTCTTCACCTATTCTGTGTCTTGATTAGTTTATTGGAATCTTATAAAAGAGGAGACATTTCAGAAAAAATTCCTTTTGAGAATGAGGAGAGAGCCACAGAACCACAACAGAATGACAAGAGAACCAATGAAGCAGAGAGTCCACCAGCTAACCACCTTTGGAGATGAAAAAGGAGGACCTCCCCAGGGGAGCTTCGTGAAACACGAAGCCAGAAGATAAAGGGCACCATGTGCCCTTCCAGCTGAGAGAGAAACCCTGAATGTCATTGGACTTCTTGAATGAAGGTATCTTTCCCTGGATTCCTTAGATTAGACATTTCTTCAGACCATCTTTAATTGGCCTTAGAACTGTAAGCTTGCAACCTATTAAATTCCCCCTTTTTAAAAGTCATTCTATTTCTAGTATATTGCATTCTGGCAGCTAGCAAACTAGAACAGAACCTTATTTATAGAAGGTAAAAGAACAAATTATTAGCAACAGTTTTTCCCTGAACGGTGAGACTTGTCTTCTGAAATAAAGGATAAGAAGGCAAAGAATATTAACAAGGATAGTATTCTGACATAAAATATTTGTTTTCTAGACAGGGTACTCAGATGATTAAGGTGAAAACTTTTGAAAATAGATGGTATATGGGAAAAGGTATAATCAGTGCAAACTAGGGTCTATAGTCAACAGTAACATTTTAATATTCTTCCACTGAATGTAACAAAGGCATTGAGGTATTTTAGAAGTTTAACCTCCATTTTATTGTATAACTTTATGAATTTATGTGTATCACTTTATGCATTCAAGTGTATTACTCTGTGTATTTGTGTGCATCACTATAAATTGATGCTCTCATAAAGGTATATATGTAATTGCAAGCTTTCTGGAAGGAAGAAAAACAGAATGTCTGCAGTGCTGTAAATCATGTCCAGGCTTACTCAAGCCTGTCCAGAGATATCGGTGTGCAAGGAGGGAGGCTGCCAGGCATGTTTCTTGTCATGTCTAGGAGCTGCCCTTATTTCAGACAAAGGAGTTCAGCTAAAGGCCAGATAGTAACTCTTACCCTGCAAGTTCTATCTCTGTACTTTTCCAGTGTTTACCACCCATTCTCTTAGTAACTCCCTAGAAACAAAGAAAATTTTGGGCTCAGACTTTGGACAAAAAGTTTCATCACTTCTCTGAGATTCAGGTGCTTTCTTGGGAAAAATGGAATTTCCACTACTTCATTTCTGGTGCATTGGCTGTGAAACTCTGCACCCCAAGGAAGAGACACCTTTTTGTCCCCTCCCCACCTCCAGGGAGGCCTGAGCTGTGGGCTGATCTTGATCATCCCCAGGTGTCCCTGGAACTTTTTCTTCTGGTTTGGGATCATCTGACTAGAATGGGGCACTGGCTTCCCCAGACTCCGGAAGAACCTCAGCAGCCCTGAGAACTGACCTTGAAGCTTCACCTATTGAACTGTTAAGAATGGCCATTCACCAAGCACCCACCAATCAGGGATAGGGACTGTCATGGTTAAGTTCATGTGTCAGCTTGGCCAGGTTGTTTGTCTGGTTGGGCATGTGTTGGCATGTCTGTTGCTATGAGGACATTTCATAGAATTAAATCATAATCATCTTGGCTGCATCCACACTGATTCCATTTGTAATCAGCCAAGGGGAGTGTCTTCTACAATGAGTAATGTTTAATCTAATCACTGGAAGCCTTTTAAGGAGGATTCAGAAGAGACAGGCTCTCTTCCTGTTTCAGCCCACGAGCTTCCTATGGAGTTTGTCCAGAACCTTCATTGGAATTGTCAGCTTCACAGCCTGCCCTATGGATTGCAGACTCTATGTTCCCACAGTTACATGAGATACTTTTATATATTTTATATTTATGAATATTTCCTGTTAATTCTGTTTCTCTAGAGAACCCTATCTAATACCAGGAGTGGTTTTTAAGAAACAGAATCTTAAAAATGGATTTTTATGAATGGTTTTCTACTCTGACTGGACTCAAAGGCACTAAGGACTCTGATTCCTATAATCAGAATGATACTGCCAATCCATGGGATGAGTTGGCAAAAGAGATAGTCAAAATATCATCATTCAGTTCTTCTAATGCTTCACTTCTATGAAGCCAGGCTCTGGGGGATAATGTTTTTGACACCTTTACAGAGTTCTGTGGAAATAGGAGGTATAGAGATGTTGGCAGGTTGTTGTTAGATACACTGTGTACATTAATGAGTGAAAGGGATGGGCTTAAGGCTTCAAATGAGAAGCTTAAGTGCTGTCTGACAGATGTAAACGTTTCTATGAGTGTCCTGAAGGAAAATCTTATTTCTTGTAGCTGTAGACTTGAGATCTCCAAAAATCAGACTCAAAATCTTATGGTTAGAGTAGCAACTTTACAACATAAACTGAAATCTCAATCTTGCATGGTGTCTGCCATTAAAGTGAGGGCTTTGATTGGAAAGGAGTGGGACCCTGAAAAATGGGATGGTGACATATGGATTGATAAGGATGTCAGTGGCAAGATTGAAACCCTAGGTCATGCTGTGAGTCTTCTCTGAATAACCCTATAAATGTCTGCCCTGAGGACATAGCCACCCCAGCTCCAGCCTGACTTGAGGAGTTGGCCACCCAACCTCCACCTGAAGGGATTAACCCTAGAGTGATTAATTCTGTTTCACCAGATTAAACTGCAAATGAATGCCCTGAAGCAAATGGCTTGGAAGATACTTCTAATTCTTTTTATGACCACCGCCACCCCTTATTTCTTCCAGACCTATAACTAGACTAAAGTCCCAACAGGCCCCTAAAAGTGAGGTACAAAGTATCACACATGAGGAGGTATTTATACTCCAGAAGAACTGTGTGAGTTTTCCAATTTATATTGACAGAAATCAGGGGAATATGTGTGGCAGTGGATTTTAGGGGTGTGGGATAATGGTGGGAAGAATATAAGGCTGGATCAGGCTGAATTTACTGATGTGGGCCCAAGAGGCAGAGATTCTGCTTTCAATATTATAGCTCAAGGGGTTAGAAAAGGTATTAACAGTTTGTTTGGATGGTTGGCTGAAACATGGATCAAAAGGTGGCCGACATTACCTGAGGTTGAAATGCCAGAACTGCCCTGGTATAATGTAGATGAGGGGATCCAGAGGCTTAGAGAGACTGGAATGTTAGAGTGCTCTTACAAAGCCTACTCTTACACCTGAGGAATGTCTAGAGAATGCAACTTTTACCAGAACAGTGAGAAATAAATTTGTGAGACTAGTGCCATCATCCCTGAAGAGCTCTGTAGTTGCACTTCCCTGTAGGTCAGATATTACTATGGGAACTGGTGTTATTGAGCTGGAATCCTTAAACACAATGGGATGAGAAGATCCTGAGTTTGCAGAAGACAGGTGGCAACACTTAATTGCCAAAGACAGGATAGATGTGGCTATTACAATAGACGGCAAACTCAAAGCAGGAGTCAAAATAATCTGACTTGCAGATATTTGTGGCATTGGCTAGTAAAATATGGGGTATCTAGAAATACAATAGATGGGCAGTCTACTAAATTCTTGTTCAAGCTGTATTAACAAGAGCGTTCTAGGTCAAGTGAACAGAAGTCTAACTTAAATTACTAAAACACAGAGTCATAGCCCCTTAATCAATTTCCAGACTTGAGTTTACAGACCCAAAGCCCCTTGTGAATTGGAGAAAAGGAAATGATCAGATATATCATGGATTATTAGACATAGGTTCAGAAATGACATTAATTCCAGGGGACCAAAATGACACTCTGGTCCACCAGTCAGAGTAGGGGTTTATGGAACTCATGTGATTGATGGAGTTTTACCTCAGGTCTGTCTCACAATGGGTCCAATGGGCCCCTGGACCCATTCTATAGTTATTTCCCCAGTTCCAGAATGTACAATTGGAATAGACATATTGAGCAACTGGCAGAATCCCCACATTAACTCTCTAACTCATGCAGTGAGGGCTATTATGGTGCGAAAGGCCAAGTGGAAGCCATTTGAACTGCCCCTACCTAGCAAAATAGTAAATCAGAAGCAATACTGGATTCCTGGAGGGATTGCATAGATTACTGCCACTCTCAAGGACTTGAAGGATGCAGGGATGGTGATTCCTACCACATTCCCATTCAACTCTCCTATTTGGCCTGTGCAAAAAACAGAGGGGTCTTAGAGGATGACAGTGGATTATTGTAAGCTCAACCAGGTGGTAACTCCAATTGCAGCTGCTGTTCTGGATGTGGTATCATTGCTTCAGCAAATCAGTAGATCCCCTGGTACCTGGTATGCAGCTATTGATCTGGCAAATGCTTTTTTCTCAATAGCTGTTAGTAAGGACCACCTGAAATAGTTTGCTTTCAGCTGGCAAGGTCAGCAATATACTTTCACTGTCCTACCTTAGGTCAATATCAACTCTCCAGCCCTATGTCATAATCTTGTCCACAGGGATCTCGATCATATCTCCCTCCCACAAGACATCACACTGGTCCATTATATTGATATCATGTTGACTGCATGAAGTAGCAACTACTCTAGACTTACTGGTAAGGCATTTGCATGTCAGAGGATGGGAGATAAATCCAAGAAAAATACAAGGGCCTTCCACCTCAGCGAAATTTCTAGGTGTCCAGTGGTTTGGGGCATGTCAATATATCTCTTCTAAGGTGAAGGATAAGTTGCTGTATCTGGGCCCTCCTACAACCAAAAAAAGAGGCACAATGCCTAGTTGGTCTCTTTGGGATTTTGTTGACAACATATTCCTTATTTGGGTGTGCTACTCCAGCCCATTTATTGAGTGATCAGAAAAGCTGCTAATTTTGAGTAGGGACCTGAACAAGAGGAGGCTCTGCGACAGGTCCAGGCTGTTGTACATGCTGCTCTGCCAGTTGGGCCATATGATCTAGCAGATCCAATGGTGCTGGAAGTGTCAGTGGAAAATAGAGATGCTATTTGGAGCCTTTGGCAGGCCCCTAAAGGAGAATCACAATGTGACCCTTAGGATTTTGGAGCAAAGCCTTACCATCTGCTGCAGATAACTACTCTCCTTTTGAGAAACAGCTTTTGGCCTGCTACTGGGCCTTAGTAGAGACTGAACGCTTAACCATGGACCACCAAGTTACCATGAGACCTGAGTTGCGTATCATGAGCTGGGTTTTGTCTGACCCACCAAGCCATAAAGTTAGGCATGCACAGCAGCACTCCATCATAAAACGGAAATGGTATATACGAGATAGGGCTAGAGCAGGTCCTAAAGGCACAAATAAGTTATATGAGGAAGTGACCCAAATGCCCATGGTCTCCACTCCTTCCAAATTATCTTCTTTTTCCCAGACCAGAGCTATGGCCTCTTGGGAAGTTCCTTACTTTAAATTGACTAAGGAAGAGAAAACTCAGGCCTAGTTTACAGGTGGTTTGGCACAATATGCAGGTACCACCTGAAAGTGGACAACTGCTGCATTACAACCCCTTTCTGGGGTGTCCTTGAAGGACAGCGGTGAGGGGAAATCCTCCCAGTGGGCAGAACTTTGAGCAGTGCACCTGGTTGTTCATTTTGCTTGGGAGGAGAACTGGCCAGAGGTGCATTTGTATACTGACTCATGGGCTGTTGTTAATGGTTTGGCTGGATGGTCAGGGACTTGGAAAGACCATAATTGGAAGATTGGTGACAAAGAGGTCTGGGGAATAAGTATGTGGACAGGTCTTTCTGAGTGGACTAAAAACATGAAGATATTTGTGTCCCATGTGAATACACACCAGAGGTGATTTCAGCAGAGGAAGGTTTTAATAATCAAGTGGATAAAATGACCTGTTCTGTGGATCCAGTAAACCTCTTTTCCCAGCAACTCCTGTCATTGCCCAATGGGCTAATGAGCAAAGTGCTCATAGCAGTAGGGATGGAGGTAATGCATGGGCTCAGCAACATGGACCTTCATTCACCAAGGTTGACCTAGCTACAGCCACTGCTAAGTGCCCAATCTGCCAGCAGCAGAGACCCATATTCAGCCCCTGATGTGCACCATCCCCTGAGGTGACCAGCTGGCTACATGGTGGCAATTTGATTAAATTGGACCACTCCCTTCAAGGAAGGGACAGCAATTTGTTCTAACTGGAATAAACACATACTCTGGATATGGGTTTGCTTTCCCTGCATGCAATGCTTCTGACAAAACTACCATCGGTGGGCTTAAAGAATGTATTATCCACTATCATGGTATTTCCCACAGCATTGCTTCTGATCAAGGAACACACTTCACAGCAAATGAAGTGTGTGAATGGGCACATGCTCATGGAATTCTCTGGTCTTACCATGTTCCCCATCATCCAGAGGCAGCTGGACTGATAGAACGGTGGAATGGACTTTTGAAAACTCAATTACAGTGCCAACTAGGTGGCAATACCTTGAAGGGCTGGGGTAATGTTCTCCAGGAAGCTGTGTATGCTCTGAATCAGTGTCCACTGTATGGTGCTATTTGTCCCATAGCCAGGATCCATGGGTCCAGGAACCAAGGGTGGAAATGGGAATGGCACCACTCACTATTATCTGTAGCGATCCACTACAAACATTTTTCTTCCTGTCCCTGTGACCTTGAGCTCTGCTGGTCTACAAGTTTTAGTTCCAAAAGGGGGGAGTGCTTCCACCAGGAGAAACAACAATGACTCCATTGAACTGGAATCTAAGACTGCCACCTGGTCACTTTGAGCTACTCATGCCCCTGGATCAACAAGCCAAGAAGGGGATTACATTACTGCTTGGGGCAATTGACCCTGACTATCAGGGAGAAATAGGACTGCACTACACAATGGAGCCAAAGAAGACTTTTCCTGGAATATAGGAGATCTCCTAGGGCATCTTTTAGTACTACCATGCCCTGTGATTAAAATCAATGGAAAACTGCAACAATCCAATCCAGGCAGGATTACCAATGGCTCTGAAACTTCAGGAATGAAGGTTTGGGTCACCCCACCAGGCAAAGAACCATGGCCAGCTGAAGTGCTTGCTAAGGGTAAAGGGAACATGGAATGAGTAGTAGAAGAAGGTAGTGATAAATATGAATCACAACTACATGATCAGTTACAGAAATGAGGACTGTTATGCTATTTTGTTCATGTTATACTATTTAGGTTGTAAGATATCAAGTTTAAGAATGAATATTTACCAAGGACTTGCACCCTATTCTGAGGAGATTTAATATGTTTCCAGTTATATGCAGGACAGTCGAGTATTGTTAGGTAAGAGAAAAAATGTTTCTTTTATTGTTTTCTATTTAGAATTACATATGGTTTAAGGTGATGTGTATAGCTGCCAAGTTGACAAGTAGTGGACTGTCATGATCAGGTCCATGTGTTAACTTGGTCAGATAGTGGTATCTGTTTGTCTAGTTGGGCAAGCACTGGCCTGTCTGTTGCTATGAGGACATTTCATATAATTAAGCCATGATCATGTTGGCTGCATCCACAGCTGATTCCATTTGTAATTAGCCAAGGGGAGTGTCTTCTACAATGAATAATCCTTAATCTAATCTCTGGAAGCCTTTTAAGGAGGATTCAGAAGAGATAGGCTCTCTTCCTGCTTCGGCCAGTGAACCTCTCCTGTGGAGTTTGTCCAGACCCTCCATCAGAATCATCAGCTTCACAGCCTGCCCTATGGATTGTGGACTCTACATTCCCACAATTATGGAGTCACTTTTATAAATTTCATATTTATGAATATTTCCTGTTGATTCTGTTTTCTCTAGAGAACCATAACTAATAAAGGGACTGTCAGGTCCAGACTTTCAGGCTGAAGAGGAGGCTGATCCCCTCTTAAACTGGGCAGAGTAAACTTCAGAGAAGCTGGAGGAGAAACTCCCAGTAGTTAGATACACTCTGGATTTGGGAGGGAGTCATATATATTTTGTCATGTTGTCGAGTTCCTGGTGTATGAACGTGAGTGAATGAGTCTTGACTCTGTCCAGAGGTTTTGGTGCTGTCTCACCCAGGTGGCAAAGAGTGTGTCCCAATCTGTGGTTCTGTGGGATCTCATTACAGCTTGCAAGGCTGTGCTCTAGATTGAATGAGAGAGTTCATGAGGGTCCGGGTTGGGGGCTTATACCCACCTGCCTTATGCCAAGAGAACCCTAAATTCTCCCTCATGGGAAGCAGCCAGAGACAGACAAAGTGATTGTCATCTTGTTTATTTGTTTACTTGTTGTCTGGTGCCCTGGGGGGCTCACAATGGGAGGTACTGAGAGCAAAACCCCCCTAGGGTGCCTCGTTGAGAACTTGGGGAAAGGTTTTTCTGAAGACTATGGAGTGAAGCTCAAGCCCCAGGAGCTGCACAAATTTTGCCAATTCTACTGGCCCTCTTTTGGAGTTGCATGGCTGTCCGAGGGGTCATTTGACCCCCAAATGATCTGACTTGTCTGGAAAGTTGTCACAGGACAGCCTGGAAACCCTGACCAATTTCCACATACTGACTCCTGTCTCCAAATTATTCAAATTTTCCACCATGGCTAAAAGCTGGCATTGAAAGCCATGCAACAGTCTTAGTGGGGCATGCCAACTTGGGCATTCCACTCCCAGAACAGTTGCTGCAGAGAAGTTAGCCCATGCAGGCACAAACCTTCCAACTCCATAAGGCTCTCTGCTGCTGACAGAAAAGCACCCTGACTGCCTAGATAAAAGGACTGAAAATCTGCCCTCACTGCCTCCGCTCTCAGCCCTGGCTCCCAGTGACTGTGTGTGTCACAGCGTAGACACTTGAGCTTCAGCTACCTCCCCACTGCCAACAAAAGCTCTCTGTGACTGCATGCATCAGAGCGCAATTGTACCAGCCTCGGTGCCCTCCCCACTGCTGAAAGTAACTCTTTACCCCCACCTTCCAAAGTTTTCAACCCCAGAAAATCTTCCAGTCCTCCCAGCTGAAGAAAAAAATCCATTTCCTCCACCTTACTCAGCTCCAGCACCTCAAATACCTCCACCCCTCCACCCCACAAATGTCGGCTTTGGTTCCGGAGGCACTGTCAGCCCCCCAAGACCCTCTACTGAAAACTGCCTTGTCAGGGACCCCAGCCTGCTCTCCACAGCCATTTCCCATCTCACTGTCCCAGTCCCCCTGAACGCTCTTCAGAGATCCTGCAAACCTGGAACCGTTGCTCCCAAATTGGGAAAGCCTGCGGTGCCCCAGGGGCTTTACAGCTGCCCCATAGCACTGTTTTAGTATGATCCAGAAAGCCAGTTGCAGGGAGGCCAGCCCATGTTTATCTACCAGCCTTTGTCAACTTCTGACCTCATCAACTGTAAAAACCACACTCCCTCCTATACTGAGAAGCACCAGACTATGGTTGACCTGCTCCAGTCACTTATATGCACCCATTGACCAATGTGACAGGATTGCCATCAGCTCTACCTCATCCTCTTCAACACAGAAGAACTCAGATGAATTTCACAAGCTGTCCTGAAGTGGTTAGAAAAAAATGCTCCCAAAGAAGTAATGAATGCATCCCAATATGCTCAAAACTCCTTCCCAGATGCTGACCTGTGGTGGGATCCAAACACTGAAGCTGGCAGGAGCAGTTTAAGTCTCTATCAAGATGTGCTCATTCAAGGCATGAAAAAGGGGGCCAGAAAAACAGTAAATATGTCAAAAACTGATGAAATCCTACAAAGCCAGATGAAGCCCCTAGCCAGTTCTATGAGCACCTCTGTGAAGCCTTTAGACTATATACTCTTTTTGACCCTGAGGCACCAGAAAACCAGAAACTTGTTCACTCTCAATTTGTTGGGCAAGTCCAACCTGACATCTGAAGAAAGCTGCAAAAATTAGGAGGGTTTTCTGGAATGAATATATCCCAGCTCCTCGAAATGGCTACAAAAGTCTACAAGAACTGAGACCACAAGGCACGGAGATAAGAAGACCACCAACTAAAGAAAAGAGTAGACCTGCTTGCTATGGTGTTCACCCAGGGCACCAGGAAACCCCCATTCTCAAAACCTAGAACCTTCAAGCATCCAGGGCTAGAAAAGAAAACACCCACTTATTGGGGTTGCCTGAAGAATGGAGGAGAGCAGCTCCACTAGGAAGAAACCAGTGTGCTTATTGTAAAGAGGAGGGACATTTGAAAGCAGAATGCCCCAACAAATAATGGGTAAGGGGAAGCAAGTACCCTGCTAGCTGTGAGGAGCCCATAGCTACAGGAGGCCTGTAGGTCTAGCAGACCTTGAAGACAATTCAGATTGAGACAGACTGGTCCTTCATAATTGCCCCCAGGGAGCCCATGGTCATGATGACAGTAGGGGGCCAAAAAGTGGACTTTATGGTAGACACAGGTGCAGAACATTCTGTTGTTATATAGCAAATTGGGCCTAAAACTAAAAGGCAAACCACCATTATTGGGGCCACTGGGGTTTTGGTTCAACATCCCTTCTTAACAACCCTCAAGTGTCTGCTGATATCTCATGAAGTTTCTCACAAGATTTCTTTATCTTCCTGAAGGCCCAGTACCCCTGCTTGGCCAAGAACTCCTGACAAAGCTCCAGACCCAGATAAGTTTCAATGCAGAAGGGGAATGTTTCCTGAAAGTAAAAAACCCAGAGAGAAAAGTTATGATGACCCTGACATCTCCCCAGATGGAAGAGTGGCACCTCTTTCTTGCCAAAGAAAACCCAAACCAGCCTGAGCTTCCACAAATGCTAGGAGTTGAGCCTTCTGTTTGGGCAGAAAACAGTCCACCAAGGCTAGCAAAAAATGCTCCTCTGGTCCTAGTGGAATTCCATCCGGGAAATGCCCCAGTGCATCTTAAACAATGTCCAGTCCCCCAGGAAGCCCAGGTGGGAATTTAGGCACACATTGACTGCTTGCTTGTTCATGATATACTATGGGAGTGCCAGTCCCTGTGGAACACTCCTCTGCTACCGGTATGAAAACCTGGCACCAGCGATTACCATCCTGTTCAAGATTTGCAGGCCATCAACAATATGACTGTTACATTACATTCCATAGTACTAAACCCATATACTCTATTGAGCCTAATTCCTGCAACAGCATCATTCTTCTTCTGCCTTGACCTGAAAGACAATTTCTTTTGTGTTCATCTGGCCCCAGTCAGCCAACTCGTTTTTGCCTTTGAATAGGAACATCCATGCACTGGAAGAAAACAACTCACCTGGACGGGCCTGCCCCAAGGGTTCAAGAATTCTCCCACTATATTTAGCCAGACCCTAGGAAAGGACTTACAGGAATTCCACAATAAAAAGTATAATAGTGTTGTACTCCAATATGTGGATGATCTGCTGTCAGTCAGCACAACCTCACAAGACTGTCTAAAACTAAAGCACTCCTGACCCAATTAAACCAAAGAGTCTACAAGGTCATCTAAAAAAAAGGGCCCAGATTTGCAAGAAACAGGTGAAATTCCTCAGATTCAGATTCCCACACCCACATCTCAGGGACAAGTTCCTGAGTTTCTAGGGACTTTGAGGTTTTGTCGCATCTGGGTTCCTAACTTTGCAGAAGTTGGTAGGCCCTTGTATGAGGCTACATGAGGAGCAGAAAATTCACCTCTGTCCTGGGGAGCTGAACAACAAAAAGCCTTTGAAACTCTAATAAAGGAACTCACTCAAGTCCCAGCCTTGGGTCTCCCAGACATTAACAAACCTTTTACCCTGTACATTCATGAATGACAGGGAATAGCCACAGGGGTCCTCATTCAGAAATTAGGCTCCTGGGACTGTCTTGTAGCTTACCTATTGAAGCAGATAGATTCTGTGGCCAAAGGATGCCCTCCCTGCTGCAGTCATTCTAACTCTAGATGCTGAGAAGTTAACTTTCAGCCAACAATTAACTCTTCACATCCCACACCAAATCAAGTCAGTTCTCCAACAAAAGGGACAACATTGGCTTTCCACTTCCCAGCTGCTAAAATAGCAGACCCACTTATGTGACAACCTGAATATTCAAGTGGAAGCCATATGCAGCCTAAACTCAGCTACTCTCCTGTTGATGGGAGAAGACCTGTCTGAGCATAATGTTAGGTCAGGGGAACAGGGAAAGGCACTGCAACTGGAGCTGAAGAGGCTGTGTCACCCTTCCCAACCTGACTTCCAGAACTAATGAACCGCCCCTTCCAGATGTTACCTGACCTCCATCCTTAAAAGCTGCCCGCGCTGAAGCCCATGTGCAGACTCACCTCTCTCCATCTTGGATGTGGTGAGCTCTACCCGGGAGCTCAGACATAAACTCACTCACTTTAAATTTCCTGGTCTACTTTTCTTCTTTTTCACCCTTTTGCCTCCTAAACCTTTCATCTGGTTCCAGAAACCCAGGAGAGGAGCACGGGTGCCGCCTGCCTGGCCAAGGGCACCCCGGCTTCTTCTCTCCTCCTTCCTCCACAAAGCCAGTGACAAGGGATCCTTCAGCCTACCGCTGCATCCACCACAGATTGGGTAAGTCCCTTCCCTCCTAGCCCTGCTGCTGGGTCTCACGGTTCTGAGAGAGCCTGCCCGTTAATTACGCTCCAAAAATCGTGAATTCACGTCAGGTTCTCTTCTGAGGGCTGAGGTGAACGGGGATGCCCACAAGCCTCATACCCTTTTTCTGGGACTCGAAAAGCTGTGGGGATGCCCTGCTTCTCGTTTCCCTCCCAAATTCAGGTCCAGGACCTGAAAGGGCCTCAAACCAGGGTGAGACGTCCCCAGGGGAGATGAGCCCCCACTCATAAGAGCTCCGAGGACTCAGTCAGGGCATTGGGATGCCGACACCCCCTGGGCCAGTCCTTTCTCCTTTGAGACCCGTCAGTATGGGCAATAAATCCTCAAAAACCAAACCTTATACTCCTCTGGGTTGTCTTCTGACTAACCTATCCACACTGGATTTACTTCCAGACATCCGGCCAAAATGCCTCACTTACTTTTGTAAAAAGGCTTGGCCCCAATATCAATTGGATAATGATTCTCATTGGCCTGAGGATAGGACTTTCGATTTTAATATCCTTACGATCCTCCACAACTTTTGCCAGAGGAATGACAAATGGGCTGAAATTCCTTATGTCCAGGCTTTTTTCCTTCTGTGCTCCTACCCCTCCCTTTGTACCTCCTGCTCTACAGCTCAGGTTCTCCTAGCCAAGGAAACTCCCAAATCCTCCAACAAACCTTGTAATTCCTCAACCAAATGCAAATACTCCCTAAGGCATCCCGCTGTTTCCTCTGTGCATCATTAAATAGGCCACTATTGGCAGCCATCCCTATAAATCTCACTCAAATACACAATCATAGCCCTGATTCTTGCCATACCACTCTAAAAAATGTCCCCCTATGGGAACCAGAGCCTGATAACCTTCCCTACCTCTTGAAAACCTGCTACCTCACACACACAACCATAAATCAAACAAAACATCATAGCAAGTGCCAGACTGACGTCATTATCCACAACACCACCCATGCCCCCAAAGGACAATATTTCTGGTGTAAAGGAACTCTTACCAAGTGCCTTAACTCCACTGCCCCGGGACCATGCTTCCTGGTAACTATTGTTCCTCAATTGACCCTCTATGGGGAGTCCAAACTAACCTGGCTACTGCCCTCTCCTCGCTCAAAAAGGGCTGCCATTCTTCCTATCCTAGTAGGTGTCAGCCTAACCACTTCAGTTGCAGCCTCAGCCACAGCAGGAGGGGCGCTGGGACACAATATTTTAACTTCTCAAAACTTCAAAACTCGACTACAGGTAGCCCTGGAATCAACATCAGAATCCCTCTCCTCTCTACAACGCCAACTCACCTCACTAGCCCAGATAACTCTTCAAAATTGATGGGCCTTAGACCTGCTGACAGCTGAGAAAGGAGGAATGTGTATATTCCTCCAAGAGGAATGCTGCTATTACATCAACGAGTCGGGTCTGTTGGAACAAAATATTCAAACCCTAAACAAACTAAGAGACGATCTCTATCACAGAAAACAAGGAACCAACTCTGCCTTAAGCTGGTTTTCTTCTCCTCTGGTGACATGGCTCCTCCCACTACTAGGACCAGTTATCCTAATCTGTCTCTTTTTCCTCCTAGCTCCCTGCCTCCTCAACTTCCTTCAGGGATGCATGAAGGAACTATCCCGGGTAGCAGTCAACCAAATGCTCCTGCATCATTATCATCACCTGCCCTCCTCACCAGATTCCTACAGCCAGCCTCCCCACTCCCCTAGCCATGACAGTTCTGGCTTATAACCCCATGCTGCCCCATTACAGCAGGAAGTAGTCAGAAAGATCTCGGTGCCCTATTATCACAAAAAGGCTGGAATGTTAGGTCGGGGGAATGGGGAAAGGCACTGCAACTGGAGCTGCAGAGCTTTCCAACCTGACTTCTGGAACTAATGAACCACCCCTTCTGGATGTTACCTGACCTCCATCCTTAAAAGCTGCCCATGCTGAAACCCACGTGCAGACTCATCTCTCTCCATCTTGGATGTGGTGAGCTCTACCTGGGAGCACAGAAATAAACTCACTCACTTTAAATTTCCTGGTCTACTTTTCTTCTTTTTCACCCTTTTGCCTCCTAAACCTTTCACATAAATGTACAGAAACCTTAGAAGAAGTGTTCTCCAGCAGACCAGATTTAATGGACCAGCCTTTCTCCCACACTGATGCAGAATACTATACAGATGGCAGCAGTTTTGTCCACAATTTGGGATGCAAAAACAGGGTATGCAGCAGTAACCCTGGACTCAATTGTGGAATCTGGGTCCCTCCCCATAGGCACCTCAGCTCAAAAAGTCAAACTCATCGCAGTCACCAGAGAGCCCTGCTGTTAGGAGCAAATTCCATTGTCAACATCTATACTGATTTGAGGTTTGCCTTCAACACTGCTCAGGTGCATGGGGTCCTATACAAAGAAAGAGGATTGATCAACACTGGAGGAAAGGAAATAAAGCATGGCCTGAAAATCCTGGCCCTCCTGGAAGCAGCATGGGCCCTAGCGAAGGCTGCTGTCATCCACTGCCCCAGACATCAGTTAGGAAACACAGCAGTAGCCTGAGGAAACCTTCTGGTTGACAAGGAAGCCAAGGTAGCAGCCTTAAGGGGAGCCCACTCCTTAATAGCAGCACTCCTGCCGAACTTATAAGTGGCACACACCCAAAATATTCTAAGCCTGAACATTCCTGGTTAAACCAAGAAGGTAGTACCTCCTACAGAATGGATGGTGGAAATTCAAGGATGGTTGATTAGCAATTCCAGAGGTGCTCAACCTGACCATGGTTTTGCAAGTTCATGAAAATAGTCACTATGTAAAAACAGCCCTGGAGCAGTTTCTTCAACAATACTTTTACATTCCTCAACTGCACCAGCTTGCCAGAGCAGTCAGTGCTAAATGTGTGGCTTGTGCTCAAAACAACCCTGGCCCCTGCCACAAGGGCCTAAACCCCACCCCTCACCCCCAGGAATTCAAGTTGTGGGGCAGATGCCATTCGAAGACATCCAAATAGACTTCACAGAACTCCCTTGGGCAAGGGGATATCACTATTTGCTACTAAGAATCTGTACCTTCTCAGGATGGGTGGAAGCCATCCCCACTAGCTCAGAAAAAGCCCAGGAAGTGGTCCATTTATTATGTAAGGAAATCATTCCGAGGTATGGCCTGCTGAGTGCCCTGGGCTCTGACAATGGACCAACATTTGTGGACCAGATCATACAAAATCCCAGCAAAGCCCTCTGTATCAAGTGGAATCTCCTCACAGCATATAGGCTGCAGAGTTCAGGAAAAGTGGAGCTAGTGAACCACACCCTGAAGTAACATCTGGAAAAATCTCTGTCAAGAAATTAATCTAAAATGGACTGACATACTCCCCATAACTTTGTTAAGATTAAGATGCAGTCCCACAAAACAAACCAGATTTTCCCCATTTGAAGTTCTGTTCAGACAGCCTCCACCACTGATAAAAGAATTCCAAGGAAAAGTTACACAATTCAGATAATTAACTTTACAAAGGCAGTTCCAGGGCCTAAGCTGAACTCTGTCTCCGTTGCACAGCTGGGTAAACAAAAGATTCCCACTACAATTAACTCCCCCCCCCGCCCCCATGCACTCCTTTACTCCGCGGATCACTAGACTGGGTAAAAGATTGGAAAAATCAGGCATTAATACCTACTTGGTTAGGGCCCTATATGGTCTTCCTTTTCACTCCTGCAGCTGTTAAGGTTGCCAAGATGGCCACCTGGATCCACCACTCCCATCTGAAGCCTGGAAATGGCTTAACTCCATCTTGGAAGTGCTGAACTGACCCAGAGAACCGGCTGTATCTGACTTTGCATAAGTAAACCATCTGCCCTGCCCCCACCACTTTGAAAACTGGCTGGTCTATGCCTGGCTGGAGCCTGAGAATATCTCTAAACCTTGCTTCAGTCACCCCGGAGGCTGACTAATCCATGCATGGCCGACCTGAGGAAATCTTCTAGCCCTGCTTCAGTCACCCTGGAAATGACAATCAATGCACAGCTGAAGATTGAGGAATTGATGCATGGAATCCCAGCCTGCCAGGTCCCTTCAGGATTGCTGTCTCAGAGTCCTGCCATCAGTGCATCCACACCATCTGGATTAGAGACAGTCACTTCCACCCATTACACTTGCCAAAGTATCCCCAAGGGCTTCTGTACCTATGATCAGACCACTTACTCAATTTGTGACCCTGGGTAAGACCATTACCACATCTGCCATTACCCTAACAAGCCTAAGCATGAAATGGTGGTAGAATTAAAATTCTGAGAAGGGGGAAAAGAAATAGTAGTAAGCAGAGCCACTGCTCCAAAAAGCCAACAAGCAGAGGCTCTACTCTTTAATACTTCTCGGGTGTGCCTTCATTAAGCTTGGCTGGAAGTTGTGTGTTAATCTGAATGGGGAACCTCTAAGGTACCCTCCTGCAAGAAAAAGCCAATTGTGCCAATTTTACCATTTTAAATATTCATGATACTTGGTGGGGAAAAGAAGTCCTGGTGCTCTCCCCAGTAAAGAGAGCCCCTTCTAAAATCATCCTAGGCCCCTCCCTATATAGAGAGAAAACCATGAATTCTTACAACTGAGAAAAATTCCAAATATTCCATTCCTTCTATAAGGAAATACAAGAACAACCCCCAACCATTCCCATAAGCAATCAAAATCTGTTCCTTCACCTAGCAGAACAGGTGACCTCTTCCCTAAATGTGTCCTCTTGTTATGTCTGTGAAGGAACAAAAATGGGGGACCAATGGCCATGGGAGGCAAGGGAACTAATACCAACAGAAAAAGTAAATGTAACTGCCTCCTGGGCTGGACCCAGCAGATGGGACCTGACAACTTCCATAATTGGAACAAAAACTGTGTAGCTAAATGGGGAGACACCTTCCTGGTTCCAGTTGGAAACCTCATCTGTCTGGGGCAATGGTATTATAATCAGAGTAAAAATGCCACGTTATGATGGGGATCAGATAACAATCACACACCTCCTGATCCATCACCATTAGCCTCTTTCCCCATCCTAAAAGGTTTTTGGAGCAATATTTCAGCTCCACGGGTCTGGAAAGCCCCTGAAGGGTTTGGATCTGTGTCAGAACAGCATATTCTGAATTGCCTGCAGGGTGGTCAGGAGCCTGTGTGTTAGCAACCATTCACCCTTCCTTCTTTCTAGTCTCCCTAAAGCAAGGGGAACTGCTAGGGTTCCCAGTCTATGAATCAGGAAATAACTGGGTCCAAAAGAGATGCATACAAATAGGGGAATGGAAAGATAATGAGTGGCCTCCCGAGTACATTATCCAGTATTATGGGCTGGCAACATGGGCAGAGGATAGGTCATGAGGATATCAAACCCCAATTTACATGCTAAACCAGATCATTGGCTTCAGGCAATGGTGGAACTAATCACAAACGAAACTGCCCATGCTCTGGGTCTGATGGCATGGCAACAAACAAAATTTAGAACAGCCATTCATCCAAATCAATTGGCTCTTGATTACCTGTTAGCCAAGGAAGGTGGAGTATGTGAAAAATTCAACCTTTCCAATTGTTGCTTGGAATTAGATGACCAAGGAAAAGTAATAGAGGAAACCAATCACATGAGAATGCTAGCCCATGTCCCAGTTCAAACCTGGAATGGCTGGGACCCCAAAAACCTATTTGGAGAGTGGTTCTCGGCTTTTGGAGGGTTCAAAACTCTAATTGGAAGTGTTTTAGGGCTGCTTGGTATATGTCTTATCCACCCCTGCCTCTTCCCTTGCTTGCTAAGAAGTATAAGTCAACCTATAGAAGCCTTAGTGGACAGAAAAACTGCCTCCAACTTAACTTCATCTCAGAGGCCTGCACCCCTTGAACTATCACAATTATGAATTAGTCCCCACAAGTGAGAATGGTGCTACTCCTATAGAATAAAGTATGATGAATAATATCATCAAAGGGGAGAATGAGGTAGTTTACAAGTTTAACCTCAGTATTATTGTATAACTTTATGGATTTATGTGTATCACCTCAGTATTATTGTTTTACAACTGTATGAATTTATGTGCATCACTTTATGCATTCGTGTGTATTACTCTGTGTATCTGTGTGCATCACTATAACTTGATGCTCTCAAAAAGGTATGTATATATAATTGCAAGCTTTCTGGAAGGAAGAAAACAGAATTCTGCAGTGCTGTAAATCATGTCCAGACTTACTCAAGCCTGTCCAGAGATATTGATGTGCAAGGAGGGAGGCTGCCAGGGCTATTTCTTGTGATGTCCAGGAGCTGCCCTTATCTCAGACAAAGGAGTTCAGCTAAGGGCCAGATAGTAACTCTTACCCTGCAAGTTCTGTCTCTATACTTTTCCAGTGTTTACCACCCATTCTCTTAGTAACTCCCACCTTGTTCAGTAGCCTATATAATCTAGAAACAAAGAAAATTTGGGGTTCAGACTTTGGACAAAAAGTCCTCTGGGTCAGCCAACAATAAAGCTTTGGTTACTTCTCTGAGGTTCATGCGTTTTCATGGGAAAATGGAAACTTTTTCAGTATTTCAGCATTATGCTGAAACTAAAGTCAAAAGGTGGGGGCATAGGGAAGGGGTATGGATTCTTTGTGAAAGAATAGGAAATGTTTTCAGATAGTGTATAGTGGCAAAGGTATGCCTATACACTTAGATTGGAATGTATGATGTGTGAATGAAACTGTTAAACAATAAACAGAGTGAAACAAGTGTGAGAGAAAATGCAGAGAAAGATATGTACCCATTCACTGTCAGTAGGGAAACTGAGAGGTGCAGCCTCTTGGAGGGCAGTGTGGTGGTTCTACAGGAAGATAAGGGTGAAGTAGCAATATGTTCTTGAAATCCCATTGCTCAGTATATACCTGGAGGGAACTGAGTATGGGGACATGAATGGACATTTGCACAGTGGTGTCTCTATTGTGGCAGTGATGGCAATCCACAATGGATCAAGATGGCCTAAGGGTACAATGACTAAGGAATGGAAGGGGGAATTATGGAGTATACATACAATGGACTACTGAGTGGCCACAAGAAGGAATGAAATTGGGAGACATGCAACTAGGTGAATGAACTTTAAGGGCTGTGTGTTAAATGAAATGTCAGAAACAAAAAGACAAATGGTATGGACTAGCTATAATATAAAAAAATCGGTGAATTAAAGTCAAGAGCATGGATTATCAGGGTCCTAGACTGTAAGCTCTTCCAGCAGTCATATATATTCAGGAGATGTAACTATTATTTCTAAATTCTGAGATACTGAGCTGTTTGTTTATGAGCTCATTCCCAGAAACTTCAAGTATTTATGTGACATATGAGACTCAGAATTAGAGCTCTAAAGCTATGAAAGTCAGCAGTACCCCATGCAGGAACTGTTTAAAAAGTTGAAAAAGGGATCTGACTTTGAGTAGAGATATGAATGAAGCTGATCTGGATAGGCCTAAGTTAAATCAGAATACAGGGTAAAAATGATATCCATATTTTAGAACTTGGATATCTAAGTTCTTGTGTGTGAGACCAAGGGGAGAGATGTTTATTTGGTGTAAAATTTATATTATGGGTTGTGCACTTCCTAATTTAACTATTCTGGCCAGTTTAGCTGAACATGAAAAAAACATGGAATCTTGACTAGGGCTTGAGACTTTGTTGATTTGTTTAGATTAGTATGATGTCCTAACATATCCCAGACTAATTTGGCCAGTGAATAAAGAAGTATTTGCAAGTTCCCCCTGGGGTATTGGAGAGAAAGGAGGAAATATTCAACTTCCCCATTTGGAGAATTTCTGATATTCTCACAAGCAGTGGAAACAACCAAATCAATAGGCCAAGCCCTCGGTCTTGGGGTTCACCCATATGAAACTTATTCCTGTAAAGGATAGGCTAATCCTACTTAAAGTTAGGCCTAAGAGACCCAGAGAATGTCTTTTGTTGCTTAAAAATGGCCTCTCTCTCTAAACCAATGCAAATGAACTCACTGCCCTCCCCAGGACCCCATGTGGGACATAACTCCCAGGTGTGCAAATCTCTCTGGCAATGTGGGACAGAAATCCTGGGATGAGCCAGGACCCAGCATCATGGGATTGAGAATGCCATCTTGACCAAAAGGGGGAAGAGAGAAATGAGACAAAATAAAGTTTCAGTGGCCACAAGATTTCAAACAGAGTCAAGAGGTTATCTGGGAGATTATTCATATGAATTATATAGATAGCCATTTTTAGTTTATGATGTATTGGAGTAGCTAGAGAGAAGTACCTGAAACTACTGAGCTGTGTTCCAGTAGCCTTGATTTTTGAAGATGATTTTATAATGATATAGCTTTTGCAATGTGACCATGTGAATGTGAAAACCTTGTGTCTGATGCTCCTTTTATCCAGGGTATGGATAGATTAGTAAAAAATATGGATGAAAAATAAACAAATAATGGGGGGGACAAAGGTTAAAATAGATTGGGTAGATGGAAATACTAGTGATCAATGAGAAGGAGGGGTAATGGGCATGAAATATATGAGGTTTTTTTTCTTTTTATTTCTTTTTCTGGAGTGATGCAAATGTTCTAAAAAACATTCATGGTATGAATACACAACCATGGGGTGATATTGTAAGTCACTGATTGTAACACCATGTTTATGTTAAGATTTATCGATAAAAATATTAGAAAAAAAAGAAAAGAGGATAAAAAAAAAAACTTGTTGGGACAAGCTTTGTCCCACAGAACAATTGGGTGTTCATACCCTGGAATACAGAGAGCTCCTCCCTGAGGTCAGGTAGTGGTTGTCTGATAGGGCTGTGCTTTTAAGCTTATGCAGAGGTTTTCCAAGGGTTGCATGGGCACAGATAGTCTTAAGGGTATCCATTTCCATGTCCTCAACTTCCAAGGGTACTTTCCTAAAAGGGATCATCTTGAGAACTCACCAGCAATCTAAGTGCAGACCCTTTCTCCCCACCTCCCTTCTGATTTACAAAAGAAAAGCTCACCTTTCACCATTCCCAAACAGCAATAATGTAGTAAAGTTCTAAGGTACAAACAAAGGGACAATGGGGAATTTGGAGCTGAGAAAGTGAACAACTCTAATGACTAGTAACATTCTTTTGAAAATCAAAAGTTTTCTAATTCTTTGCTTTCAACAAAGTTGAAACAGTACTTAATAGACCTGATGGATCATTAAAAATAAACTTTGATTCTGGAAAAGAAAGAAAAAAACTTTCTTTCAAAACCTTACATTAAGAACAGACTAACAATCCACATTATTTTAATGGGAGAAGAATTAAACTTTAGTTTTGTATGAATACCCAGCTTGACACAAAAGCTTTCTTTTTTAAATAAACAGACATATTAGTTTTGGTCGGCACTGACTATGACTAAAAGAATTCACTTTCAAAACTCCTTTTTTACAACTCTCTACATTCATTCAGAGCTTATGGTCAACTATGATTATAGCAACCAAAATCCATTTTGTTAAACTTTCTACCACCTTCCATATCCAATCCATATATAATTTTTATTTATCTAGACTGCACATAATTAGAAATAAATTTGATACTAAATTCACAAACCTTTTGGACCTGTATACTTCCTTCCAATAACAATATTCATGAAGGTGAGAAGAGACAGAGATACTACAAAATAATTGAAGGAAGAAATTTATGCTTCAGTTAGGAACACAGCCATACATTTATATACTTTATTCAGAAAACACAAATGATTGCACTACAATATGCCTAAAATCTCTCAGTTCAATTCATTACTACCTTAAGTTATCTTATTTTATCAGTATGCTTATATAAATTTAGAGAGAACACACCCAAGCAGAATAAAATTGCATTTGTTTAATTCAAAATTTACCATAAAGTTTCTTTTATGAGGTTGAAAAACAATCTTTGATTTTATCATACCTTAAAATTACAAACAATTTAAAAGTACATTGTCTATCAAGTTCTGGAAAATATACTGCAATTTGTCCCAAACTTAAATCCAGGAAAACTTCTCCATGTTTCTCAAATATCTTTACTGAAACTTGATAGATTTTATTCAGATACTCCTATTCCAAGGCTATTTATATTTTAATAATGATCTGATAACTAGTTAACATTACAAAGGTTTTATTGGAAAAAAATTAACAAACATAGCTTAGTCTGTAGTATCTTTATGCTTACCATTTCTAATCTCCATGCCCAGTAAAAAAAAAGAAAGAAAGAAAGAATTTTAAACCACATTTCACCACATTTTTGTGCCTAACCCTCTCCCCATAGCTGTTTTAGGTGGTTAGGCCTTGGGGCTGGGTTAGGTTGAACAGAGAGAAATCAGGCTTGTTGCACTTTGATTTGCAAGTTTTAGGTGAGGCCCATGGAATTTTGGGAGTTCTTATGCCCTTCTTTAACTACTTACAATCATTAAACTTATTTTACTAAAAGTTTCACAACTTTTGTTGTGACCATTGGAGAAGGTCTTTGCTTTTTCCAGAGGCAGCCCTTTAGGCTGTTGTTAACACACAACCCTTCAGCTGTTTTCTGCTGCCTTAGGGAAATTCCAGGGGCAGTTTCTTTTTAAGTCCAGGTTTGTTTGGAGTAATTACAAAACTAAGGTTTTTGAATCTTGCCTTTCAGAAGTTTTTTCTCCTTTTACTCTTTTATTTCAGAAATGCTGATGTAATTATATATTTATATGTCACATAATTATTTCTAAGCAGTTTCAATAAACTGTCTTAAGATTTTTTTAAATTTGCTATTATGATTCATAGGTATGAGAATATACATTGAACAGGCAGACAGGCACATAGAAAAATAGTTACATAAGAAACAGAAACACAGAAATACTTCTGAAAGGGGCAACTAAAGGATTGAATATATTATCTCATACAATTTCTACATTTTTGCAGAACAATTTTAACTGTAATGTCTTTAATTTTTTTTCATGGGCAGGCACTGGGAATTGAACCCGGGCTCTGGCATAGCAGGTGAGAACTGTGCCTGCTGAGCCACGATGAATATCTTTAATTTTAACTGTAATGGTAGTATTTTTATTTTAAATCATTTTGAAGCCAGATTGTGTTAAAGAAATACACTCTTTCTTTAGACTCGTACCTAAAATCTTTCTAATTTTTTCAACACAGTCTAAAGATTCCCTTTTAAAAGAATTTCCATAATCAGTAATCAATTAGGAACATTTGACCAATACAGATGCAGAAACATACTAACAAATTCAGACAGACACTTAACGCCTATTCTATGTAAGTAACACACTAATTAATAACTAAACTAAACACACCAACTGACAAACAGGAATTAAACACTTAGATTTCATCTGGAGAAGTCATAAGACACAGTAAGGTATTGGGATTCTTTAATAAATTGGGTGGGGTCAGTCCAGATGCTGTTTGACTTGAGGAGGGTCAGAAAGGGAAAAGGAAGGTGGGCACGGATAGGTCCCTCCAGCCCAGACACCTCTCACAAGGGGGTGACAGTTTGTGACTGGGTGGACTGAGTCCTCTACAGGAAGGGAAAATAGGGGCATGAAATCTGAAGATAGGTGGGAACAGTTATTTTCTGGCTGTGCCACAGTAGCGGCTGCAGCTAGGCTGGGAGGGTCTGCATGGGGGTGTTGCTAAGAAGTTCTTTGGCTGGATCAAAGGAAGGGTTGGATGGAGAAGGAGAAGGATATGATAAGCAGAACAAGTTTGGCAGAGGGGGGTGCCTGTACAAACCAAAGGCCTGGATATATAGGTTTTCACTTGCCGAGTTGCTGACAGAAATTGTCAAGGTCTGGAAAAATTTGTGGGTCAAGAGTTCCATTTTCTGGCCAAACTGACCTGTTACTTAATTTGTACTATGGCCAGGTGGTAAATCAGGTCTTAAATCAGCAGCAAGATTACAAGTAAGAACTGTCCATTTCCCATGATAGTGGATAAGGTAAGGAGAAAACTCCACTCTTAGGTAACTTAGAAACTGTCAAGGGGGAGTCCCTGTTTGAAAGTTTTTAGTCTCAGTGATTATTTGGAGGAGTGGATGGAGGTGTCCCACATTCTCACTTGCTCCTAGGGTCCAGGACCTGGCAGAGATAACTCTCCCCTAGCACTAGAATTTCAACCATGTTGTCCAGGACAACAGAGAAAGAGAATGCCAGGTAGAAAAGAGGAGAACATTTTTCCTTACCCTGAGATAATGTACCAGTGTTGTTGTTGGTGGGGCCAGGCAAGTGGGTTCCATCCCCTCCTATGGGGGTTTCATCTCCATTCCTGGTCCCAGGTTTCAGTACCAAAATGATAGTTTTTTGACCAGAAGGGAGGATAAGAGGCCAAAACTTGATTAAAGGAGCTTTATTGTGAGGCTATGCACATGGGAGCTGAAGCCTAAGATGGTGACAGCAAGCTTATTTAGGATAGTTGGTGGGAAATAGGGAAAGAGACATGGTGGATTTTCATTGTCTAGCTTGGGAGCGGGAAGTTGGCAGGTTTCCATTGGTTGGTTCTGGAAGCAGGGGGCTAAGTTGGGAGCTGGCAGCTTTTCACTGGTAAGGTTTAAAATTTAAATACTGCCATAGTCAGGCAGGGTTGCAACTGCTGGAGGGTCAATGTTTGGTAAGGGGAGCTTATCTCAAGATTACAGCTGCCTAAGGGCAAGAGGGCATGGACTGGGGTGGGTTCAGTGGGTTTCCTGGGAATCATGGGTGGGGAAAGCTTTTCAGAATATTTGCTAGGGGTTGGTCACGTCATGGAGGAAGGGATTCTTGCCTAACAGCTTTAAGCCTAGTCCTGCTTCCAGAACAGTCCCCTTACTCTGACCTCTACCCCTTTCTGTTTTCTGGGTACAGGGTTTGAATTCCTGACATGCTTTTGAGAGGGATAAATAAAAGATTGGACAGGGCAGGCCATGGTGGCTCAGCAGGCAAGAATGCTTGCCTGCCATGCCAGAGGATCCGGGTTTGATTCCTGGTGCCTGCCCATGTAAAATTAAAAAAATTAAAAAATAAAAAAAAAGATTGGACATACATTATCTTATCCCATTTATGCCTTTTTGCAGAACAATTTTAACTATAATATTTTAAACTGTAACTGTAATGGTAGTATTTTCATTTTAAATTATATTGAGGCCAGATTATGTTCAGAAATAAACTTTTTTGTTTGGACTTATAATTAAAATCTTTTCAATTTTCAATACAGGCCAAAGTTTCCCTCTAAAGAATTTCCATAATCAGTAACCAATTAGGAACATTTCACCAATACAAATGCAGGAACATAACAATTTAAACAGACAAACACTTAACACTTATTTAAGTAACACCAATTAATAACTAAATGGAACATACCACCTAACAATTAAAAAGATGCTAAATACTTAACACATTGATTAATAATTAAACAAGCATTAAAATTACTGTACCTAGGTAATATGCTGATTACCACCTAAACAGGCCTACTTATTTTCACTAAATACCAATTAATTGTTGGATTATTCATTTCTTTAGGATTGTACTCAACATCTGAAGCTTTCTCTCAAGGAATCTTCAGCAGCTTCCCTGGGGCTCTGCCCATCCTGTTGGTTCTGTCTGTTCTGGTGGCTCTCAAGTTTTTTCCATAATGGTTCCCTCTTAAAGGGGCTCCAGTAAGCAACCCCACCTTGAATGGGTGGAGACACATCTCCATGACAAACATCTAATCAAAAATTACCATCCACAATTGGGTCTGTCACATCTTCATGGAATCAATCAAAAAGATTCCACATGGCAATACTGAATGAGGATTAAAAGACATGGCTTTTCAGGGGTACATAATAGCTTTAAACTGGCACATTCCACCCTTTGGACCCCAAAAAGACATGTTCTTTCTGTTAGGCATGGAGTCATTAAGGAGATGGGACAGCGAGTCAAAGCTTAACAGGTTTACTGAGAGAGAAAGCAACAGAGTGAGAGCAAGAGGAGAACAAGCAGGTGGGAGCCAGCAAAACCAGCCAGCAAAAGAAGAGAAAAATGGCCCCAGTTCTCTTTCTGACAGCTTGTGATTTTCGAGGAAAAAATGCACCAAGAGAGGTAGGGGGTGAAGTGCGGCTACAGGCATTGCCAGGAGACATCAGGCTGGTGCAGATCATGACTTTATGCTCATGGTTATCTGCTCTAGCCTCTGGCAGGTGGGGCATTGGCACGTCCATGCTCTTCTATCTTGCCAGCACATCAGGTCCTGTCAGAGGAGCTGCTGAGGGAGAGAAACTGAAGGGGTCCTCATGCCACAGAATTCATTTTGTACATCAAGTTTTATTTTCTGAGACCTGACACTTTCCAAATGCAAAATACATTCATTCCATAACAATATCAGAAAGCCTTAAACTATTTCAATAACAATATAAATGCAACATAAAGTCAGAAACAGCACAAAATCTCATCAAAGTCAGCTACAGGAATGGTCTGTCAATAAGACAAAATTCTCCTCTGGCTCTGGACATTAAAACTTAGAACAAGTTGTTTGCTACCAACATACAAAGGAGGGACAGTCATAGGATACATAGTCCTATTTCCATAAAGAGAAACTGGAAGGAATACAGGGGTCACAGGACCCAAGCAGTTTTGAAAACCTGCAGGGAAAACTCCATTAGATTTCAAAGTCTAACAGTCATTTATCTTTAGGATTTTAGAAAGTGGCAGTCCCACCCTTTCCAAGGGACTATGCAGCAGTCCACCACTCTCTGAATGCAATGTTGGGGGACATTGGGGAGACCACCTTCTTCTGTTCTCACAGGTATTTCTACCCTTTATCCTCTCACAAAGGACTCCAGTAAAGGATTAAGACCCACCTTGAATTGAGTGGGTCACATTTCAGTTGAAACAACCTAATCAAAAGGTCCCACTTGTAATTGGTCTACACCCACAAGAATGGATTAAAAAACTATGGTCTTTTCTGGGGTATTTAACAGCTTATAACCAGCAAAATGTTTGTCTCCATTTATATGAAATTCTAGAACAGCCAAACCCACTTGTGGAGTCAGAATTCCCAGAAGCCTTGGGGGGGTGGATCATTGTCTCATCTTTGATTGCATCTCTGTAAACATTCCCTTAAGCCCCTGCCTCTGAACTGGGCCCCATTTAATACATCCCTCTCAGGCAGGCAGAGGGATGTTCCTGAAATCTCTATATTCCTGTCACCCATTTGCTTATAACACTTTCATGACTTCCTTTACTTCTAGACAATGGACAGATGCCCCATTACGACTATCTTAGTTTGCCAGGACTATGACAAATAGTACACAATTGTGTTACCAGGACAGTCGGACCCTTGAAACAGGTATCCTGTTCTGTGTTGCTGGCACCAATAGAAGGAAACCAGATTGGGTGAAACAGAGTAGAACTTTCTTCTTTGGCCAAAGAATGGAAAAGGGTGGACTCATGTCCTAAAGCTGTAGTCAGACGATGCGTGTGCAGGTGGCTGATGCAAGCAGGCATGCTAGAACAAGGTTTTGCATTAATCTCATGTTCAAAAATTGGAGAATTTACTATTAATATTAGTTAAGGTAAAGGCGGGGCCTTACTGTGCATGCTCTGGGAAGGGGGCTTCCCTGGCAGTGGCAAGGTAGGAACTCGTGGCTAGCATCAAGATGGGTTCTTGCTTTTCATTGGCTGGGAACTTTGTGGTTCACCACAGAGCATTGGGGCAATGGCTGCAGGAGGCTTCAACAGCTTCTTGCCAGTGTTTACTTGCTTTATTTTTCTGGAAATAAGGAGAGACAGAAGTTAGATGCAACAACATTTTTTGGGTCAGACTTCATCCTGGCAATAATGGGTTCACTTAAAGAACAAAAATTTATTGTCTCTTGGTGTGGGAGGCTAGAAGTTCGACATCCAGGTATCGGCAGGACTTGCTTTCTTTCAAAGTCTGTATCATTCTGACAATCCTTTGTTCATGTAGAAATGTCTCTCTCCATGATCAGCAATTTTTCTGGTTCTCCTGATTTCTTATGACATCTGGCTTTTTCCTGACTCTCTATGTCCAAATTTCCTTTGTTTACAATGAATGCAGTCATATGAATTAAGGCGCACCCAGATTCAATTTGACCTTATTTAAATAGGATCTTAAGATCCTGTTCACAAATGAGTCCATTCCTTATCATTGTTTACAAATGAGGCCACACCCATAGAACTGGGGATTAGGCCTTGAATATGTCTTTTATAGGGATTGGGATTCAACCCCCAACAATGGTATATATGATTGTCGGTGATCTGTCCATGCTGAAATCTGTGACTGCATCTCCCAGCCACACCTGATGGCCTGTCTGGGGACCTACTGACTCATTATCTCTCATACCTCCCTGAACTTTCACATGCTATTTTCTTGACCTTGGAAATAGTCCTTTCCTACCTGGTTGCTTTTTCTTCCTTCTTTAAAGTACAATCCAAGTGTCATTTCCCATAGACTTACTTTTATGACCTCCTTATCTACTAGCTCCTCAGTTGGAATTTTTGGTTCATTTGTCTCTCATACAACATTGCAGATTTCTGTGGAATGAGCAATGTCTTTCTTTCTTTTTCTTTCTTTCTTTCTATCTTTCTTTCTTTCTTTCTTTCTTTCTCTCTCCCTCTCTTCTCCTCCTCCCTCCCTCCCTCCCTCCCTCCTTTCTTTCTTTCTTTGTTAAATAAATCAGTATGCACTTTATTTTGAGCCAAAGTTTTACATAAGACCCACAAACTAAGAGTTGGCAACCTGTTTGTTCATATTTGTCGTAATACATAGTTTCAGTTAAGGGTCTGAAAAAGTACATTATCATCATGACATAGACTTCAACCTGAAACCACCTGAAGGTGTTCTAGTATATCCTAAAGGTTTTGACAGAAGAAAAATACAAATATACACAAATCATGACCACAATGTAAACCTATTCATGGTGAGTAGGTTAATGTTCATTTGTTCTCCAATGGCAGTAGAAAAATATTAAATCATCAAATAAATGCTCAGAATTATCAAGAAACAGTTCAAAATGACCAGGATTGAAACAACTTATTTATATCTTATTTATCTATAAAATGACAACACTAAAAAACACATTGAAAACCACTGTTTTAATTCTACAAAATATGTTTCATTAACGTGAGATTGCAATACTTTTTTTATCCAAATGGCATTTTGCTGGCAACTCTGAAAGAATTTATACCTGTAATATTCCTAAAAGAAATATCTATATCCTACAGTCTATCAAATATATAATCTGCATTTTGCAAATTAATAAAAGTCATCCATCATTTATATTCATTTTATATTTATATACAATTTTAAAATTAGATTTTATTGCTAAGTGAATTCAGAATTCAAAATAAATTTGGAAACCTAATGTAATGTTCTTCAGAACCTTCTCCCCATTCATCTTTTTTAAAAACTGGAAGCCAATAATTATCAAAATGAGACTGCAACTTAAGGCATTTTAAAAGGAAAAATAATCAGATGCTGTCTGGCATTTTATTTTGAAAGCACATTTTGTCCCACTTTTTTCATCAGCAGGAGAGTAAAATGCAAACTTTTTTTGCATTTTAATAACTACAGTAATCAGAGCACAGAGGGTCAGAGGTGGACATTGCTTAGACATTTAAAACAAGGGTAACACTTGCCAATCACTTAAAAGAAAAATACTTTTGATTACCAGTTTATAAATATCAGACTCACTGGCCATGTTAATAGGTCCAGTAGTAGAATTTTATTCAGTAACACTTGAGAATGAATATATACATATACATGCATACATTATACATATTCCTTATATATGGATCAATGTATTCAATAGACATTCCCCCACATAACTGACACTTATTTGCCAATTTTAATAAACACATGTTCACAGATAATCCATTTGTCTTATATGAAATTTAGCAACACCAAATGTTGTGTTATGGTCTCCATCTTCTTCGGAATCATCCTCTGAAGTTTCAAGATCTTCCATATCTGCCTGAAGCATTCTTGCAAGGCTAATAAATCGGATACGTGTGCTTGGTTCATTTGTATTCCCCATCATATCAGAAAAACTTTGCTCACACAAGTGCAGGGGCACAACTAAGTAGAGACCAGAGCTAATAAACTCATATTCAGCCAAATTAGGCAAAATATACTAACTTGTTCATTTGCATGAGCTCTATGTAGTTCATGAATATCAAAATCCTCCAAGTTAAGTTGCAACTTTTCTTTACAGAGTTCACAGCTGGTTTCAGCCTCTAACGAAGAACCAGAGCTTATTTTGGCCTGTAGCCACTTTTTCATACACTGTTGGTGAACATACTGCAAACTTCCTGTGCATTTGCAAGGCTCTGTTAGCAAGTTAGATGATGATGCAGCTGCCATTTGACAAATTCTACACAAGTCACCTTCTTCTTCAGAGTCCTCTAGAAGAAAGCTCTCTGATTTTCTGAAGTCTTTCTGGACCTCTTGATGGTGTACTTTTAGTTTTATCACTTTTCCCATCAGATGAATTCCAACCTGAAGGAATAATATCTACAGTGATCATGACATTGTCACTCAAATTATTTCCAAGTGCTAGGGGAACTGCAAATTGGAATAAGGAACCAGGAAGAATCCTACTTATTCTTGTATTTCTTCCTCTGTGAGCCGAATGTGATGTGGAACCACAAGTGGCACTGTTTGATGCCGCAGATGCTTGTGGTCTGTTGGTGGCAGCCCCAAGGGAATTATCCTGTGCTTCAAGACAAACCACTTCATTAGATTCTCTTCTAAATACATGTTGCACTCTAGATGGTATACCAGAGGTAAGTATCCTCGAAGATTCATCTCTTCCCTCTCACCTCCTTATGATGAAGTTGTGTAAGCATCACTTCGGTGACTATAATCCATAAGATTACTAATGGGGGATTCTGCTCTCCTCTCCAAATCTCTCCTCTCTCTCATTAATTCAGTTCCAAATGATCCAAGTACCATTGATGAAGATCTGGGAACTTGATTATGTCTCCAAGAGGAATCTGACACTGCATTTACACTGTTTCTCCTAGCTGAGGTAGGTGTACAGTTTGTACAGGAAAGTTTAGGTCTTTTTGAATCATGATCCCATTGCTGGTTTTGTGATCTTGAGTGTGCTCCCTGAGTTATCTCAGATTCACTATACCATGTAGACTGAAATGGTGATGCAGATGCTGATGTGGACTGATATTCAGAATCCATTCTAAATGAAGAGTCTCTTGGCTGATAGGTATCATTTAAACTACTTCCTCCACTTCTAGACACTATCCTAGCACTTAAAGAGCTGGAGGGTTGGAAAGAAATTCTTCTTGGAATCCTTGAAGGTTTTGACTCCATTCTTTAGGTTTCCCCTGCTCCCAAGCTGGCACTGAACAGGATGCATTCCCTTCACAGCAACCACTTCTGTGCCTTCCTCCTTGAAGTCATAGGCCTCTGGCAGTAGAGCACAGTAATCTGCAGTGAAGCACAATGGCGTCCAACCTCTCCCAGATCTGAGCAATGTCTTTCAATGCTATGTCATCTAGCATAGTAGTCCAATTTTGTCACAGCACAACTCTAAGTTCAGCCAAGTCTGAGTGAAATCACAACTCTAGCAATTTGATATTTTAGTGATTCAAACTAGGTACTGACGAGTAATTTTTCCAACAGGCCCTATCCAGTTATTTACCTGAAAAGAGGATTACTTTTGACTTTTTAAGGAGCATGATAACTTACATCTTATTGTATCTTAGCCTTAAGATTTTTTAATAAATCTAACTTACTAGACAGATATGAGTTCTTCCTTTGTTCTTCCAGGCCCAATAACCTGGGTGTCAAGCTCATCCTTTCTGGGTGAAGCAAGAATGTGTGAGATGACTGGCCTAAGTCTAAACTAAGGAAAAAGATGCAAAATGACCTTTAAATATTTTTAAAATGCTAAAGTTATAAAGTGTGATTTCCTACCACACATCAAGGATGTTCTAGCCTACAGTGAAGTCAGAGCAGAGAGACAGAAGCACAGAGAGAAGAGGCCACTTTGAGTCAGCCCATTTCTTCAATTGCTGGAACTCACTTCCTCTTGAGTTGCCATTCCTTACCCTGACACACAGAGACTTCAGAAGTCAGCCTGTGCATGATAAAATGTGACTACTTACACATGCTATTTCTTATTATAAAGATAAATAAAACAAAATAGACTTACTATAGATGCTCTTTGATGCATACAAAAGCACCCTGAGGTATTGAGTCTGCAGCTTACTTGAAGACAAGTTTAGTTGTTTGAGCTAAATAAAAGGGGCTAAAACTCTTTCCAGCAGAGCAAGGGCTATTTTGGGCAGGCATTGGTCACCATCATTTGTCAAGGAAGCTTTTGATTATTAATTGCTAGGATCCTAGTTCTTGCACTAGAAGAAAATTAATGGTTTGGTCATCAAGCACTTGTGTCTTCAACAAAACCCTGGTCAGTGAACAAAGTAACTCCAAAGACAGGGCTATGGTTTGGTGTGCTCTCACCAGAGGCACATCTATTCTGACTAAAGGTAGGAGCAAAAGTGCCCTAAGTACAGCAATTTCCTGAGTGGTGCTGACTCCTCTAAAGTCAAAGCGGGCACCCCGGCTTGGTAGGCCACAGCCATCCTAACTGAAGGTAAGAATAGAAGTATCTTCCAAAAAATATATGGTATTGCCCCCAACAGACTGCAGTAGATATACTCTGGCCATGAAAGCCTCACAGCTCCAAATGATGGCAGGAACCAAAGAGTCCCTAAATGCAGGTGTGGTTGTGTCTCCTCCATTGCACCCCTTGTGCTCCAGATGGTGGGGCCAGGTGACCTGAACGTGTTCATGAACAGTAGCTCCAGTCACAGGTATGGTGCCAGCTCCTCTGACAGCAAGAGATATACTCTGGCCAGGTGGATCCCTAGTGTCTGACAGAAAACAAGTGGAAGTATCTCCTGAGTAAAGGTCTCACAAACAGTAAGTTGTCAGGAAGGCCAGAGCACATGCCCTCTGGCCTCCAGCTCAGGCTCTCTGGTGGCCACTCCCTACCCTGGTTTCATCACAATCCCTATCCTTGACCTACCCAATGGCCTCCTTAGAGCCAGTCTCCTGAGCCTTTTCCCAGAGCCCTGACTTCTCATCTACACCCTGGCCTGAAGTTTGAGCTACTTGTTGATCTACTTCTGCCACCTGGGTACTCTGACAGTACCTCAAACCCAAACTGAATTTATTGAGTCTGACGGGTCCATTAGTCTTCTTCCAGAGTGCAATCCCAGAAAGGTCTCCTGGCACCACTGCCCCTGCTGGAAGAGTAGGCCAGTCATGGTGGCAGTGGGTTCTTAGGCATTGTGGGTTTGCTTCACTCAACCCCAGTGTAAGTCAGTGAAGGTGGAAGGTCACCAAGAGGCCAGTTCACACCCAGAATAGAGGAAATCCTAGGCAAAAGTTGTCAGAAGTTGAGCTATGGCTGAGCTATGGTGGACACTGACCAAGAAACTAAAATGCTATTTGCTTCTTCATGTGTCCTTTCCTTTCCTAGTAATTCTGATCTTGGCTTTCTTTGGCTATCAATTCCTGAACCTGAAAACACAGAAGCTGGAAACCATGCTATCTGAGCCACACATGGTTCTTAGAGAACTGGACAACCAGCAAGTTGTAAAATTATCAAGGAGAAAACTGGACAACGAGCAAATTGTAAAATTATCAAGATCAGTATACTTCCAGCCAAACCTGCTATTACCCTGCAGGCATGATGTCCTTGTCCTCACACCTTGGCTGGCTCCCATAATTTGGGAAGGGACCTTCAACACTAACATCCTGAATGAACAGTTCCTCCTCCAAAATACCACCATTGGATTAACCATATTTGCCATAAAAAAAATATGTGGTTTTCCTAAGAATATTCCTGGAGTCTGCAGAGAGGAACTTCATGGTAGGACACAGGGTGAACTACTACATCTTCACTGACCAGCCAGACTCAGTTCCTTTTTGGATCACCCTCCAAAAAGGCAGACAGATGGTGGTCCTCCAGGTCCGGAATTACTCCCGCTGGCAGGACATTTCCATGCACCGCATGGAGATGATCAGCAATTTCTCTGAGCAGCGCTTCCTCCATGAAGTGGATTACCTGGTGTGTGCAGATGTGGACATGATGTTCAGCGACCACGTAGGCGTGGAGATTCTCTCATCCTTGTTTGGCACCCTCCATCCTGGTTTCTTTGGGCTTAGCCATGAATTCTTCACCTATGAACGCCGGCTGGAGTCACAAGCCTATATTCCCAACAACAAGGGGGATTTTTATTACATAGGGGCCTTTTTTGGTGGGTCAGTTCAGGAAGTTTACAGACTCACCAAGGCCTGTCACCAGGCAATGATGGTCGATGAAGCCAATGACATTGAGGCCTTGTGGCATGATGAGAGCCACTTGAACAAGTACCTGCTTTACCACAAACCCACCAAGGTCCTCTCCCCGGAGTACCTTTGGGATGAGGGAATGCTGCAGTATATGTGGAAAAAACAGCAGTTTGCCTGGCCTGTCATCCTGAAAAAGATAAGATTTTCTGCACTCCAAAAGAATAACCAGAAAATCCGGAATTGATAAGGGAAGCTTCCCAGAAGGGCTCAGAGAAGAGTGATGGCCAGGCTGTCCTAATCTTCCTCCTGGCATGCTCTTCAACATTAAAACCAGTTCAACTTCATTTCCATTTCCTATCTTCTTGAGAATTCCTGAATCTTAGTGCCACCCCTACCCCCACATTAGGGAGAACTGATTCAGTGGCTCAGGCACAAGTTCCTTGTGTTACCACCTCCTTTATTTTCTAATTGTGTGCTCCTAACACCCTATGGGATGGATGAGGCAAGAGGTCTCAGCCTGTCATGACAAACAAGGGATCAGCAATGAAATATTTTCTAGAAAAAAGAAAGAGGTTCCAGGATACACAGCCTCCTGCCTCCTGTGACACACAGTCCCATAAGGACCAGTCATGACCCTTGGCTTAGCAGATGCAGACATGTATTTCTTTAAGCCAAATTACTTCCCTTTTTCAGATCTTGTATAAATTGAAAGGTCTTTTTAGTGTGCAGACAGAAGAACATGATGCCAACTCAACAACCCCTTCCCTGGCATTTAGCTTCTTGTCTGAGCCAGAGTATTGCCAGCTGCCCATTGAGAGCAAAGTATGACCTCCTCCCCCTTCACTGATGGTTTCCAGCCCATTTTCAATTTATTCATGACTTTTCAGTTCTCCATCAACTGGAAAAAAGTGGTATTTCTTTTGTAATAGGGAATTCCATAATTATCATGAAAACCTGTCTCTTGTATTTAAAAATGATTTCTGTGCCCTTCAGCAAGTCCCATGGGGGGCCTGAAATCCTACATTTTCTAGACTATGCTTTTTTCCCCTCACATACACAAAAGAGACTGGGAAGTCATGCATTAGCAACCTTTATTTCTCTTCTGTGATTTGTCAATTTTCTTAATTTCATGTGTGCTTTCCAGTCATTAAAGGTTTTGATTCTACATTGTACTTTTTTTGTGTCAACGATTAGCAACCGGCTCTACACAAGAACAATTCAGGAAAAATGTATTGTCCCTAATGCAAAAATGAAAATATCCTTGTGGGGCTCGTGGAGGTCTGACTATCAGCTGACTATCAGAACAGGCCCTGGAATCCAGGTCTTCCCTCCCAGCCCATGCTCGACCCCACGGTTGTGGCATCAGGGTTAACTGGTGTCTCAGAGCTAGTCTCTCAAGCACTCCAGTCCTCTGGGAAATGAGGGACTGGTTGTGGCCTGTAAACCTTGTGGACATCCTGGACCCCTCAACTTAGCTGCAAAGGTACATGGGTGCTGTCTGTGTCATTTCTGCTTTCTCTTGACACTTAACTGTGACATTTCTGGAGTGGTTTTGTAAAGCATGGTGCACTCACCTCATGTTCTGATTGATATGTTTAAGCTTGTGGCTGTGGCTGGAATGCATGTCTTCACTCTGTTTCCCATGAGTCTGTTTAAATATTTGAAGACAGTGCTTGTCACTTTCTGCATAAATTTGGCATTGTTCTCTGAACATAACAATAATTTTATGTTAAAAATCTCAGGAACAGGAAAGTAGGAAATGAGCAAAGGAATTTTTGTTGTTGTTCTTGGATCCAATCCTTTTGGAGAATAGGTTGGTATCTTAACTCCTGCTCTTCTTTTAACAGGAACATTGGACCAGGAACATTGAACCTCCTCAGGCAGGGACCCCAACGAACTCGTTGGCTGCTGAGGGTTCACAAGTCTGAAGTTCCCTTTTTCTCTCCCGTCTCTTCCCAGAAGGAAGTACTAAAAGAGTACAATGTGGGTTAGTGATTCTAGCTCTAGTGTCAGACTGCTCACATGGAGGACTTGGACTACCTGGGGAGAGTAAAAGCTGTGGAATTGGGAAGCAGGCTGTGCTGGTTTGAAAGGATGTATGTACCCTAGAAAAGCCATGTTTTAATCCTAATCCCATTTTGTAAAGACAGCTGTTTCTTCTAATCCCTATTTAGTACTGTATGTTTGAAACTTCAATTAGATCATCTCCCTGGAGATATGACTCAATCAAGAGTGGTTGTTAAACTGGATTAGGTGGAAGCATGTCTCCACCCATTTGGGTGGGTCTTAATTAGTTTACTGGAATCCTATAAAAGAGGAAATATTTTGGAGAATGCAAGAGAATCTGAGAGAGCAGAGAATGGCATAGCCACGAGAAGCAGAGTGTCCAGCAGCCAGTAACCTTTGGAGATGAAGAAGGAAAACGCCTCCTGGGGAACTTCATGAAACCAGAAGCCAGGAGAGAAAACTAGCAGATGATGCCATGTTCCCATGTATTTTTCCAGATGAGAGAGAAACCCTGGCTGTGTTCACCATGGACCTTTCCACTTGAGAGAGAAACCCTGAACTTCGTTGACCTTCTTGAGCCAAGGTATCTCTCCCTGGATGCCTTAGATTGGACATTTCTATAGACTTGTTTTAATTGGGACAATTTCACAACCTAAAAACTGTAACTTGCAACTTATTAAATTTCCCTTTTTAAAAGCCATTGAGGCAACATGGTGGCTCAGCAGGCAAAGGTCTCGCCTGCCATGCCAGAGAACTGGGTTCAAATCCCAGTGCCTGTCCATGCTAAAAAAACAAAACAAAACAAAACAAAAAACAGTGAGTTTCTGGTATATTGCATTCTGGCAGCTAGCAAACTAGAACACAGGCCTTGTCTCAAGAGTGCATTGTAGAGAGTTAAGAAGACCTTAGCTAAGGCTGATGGGCAGAACTGGCAATGTCAAGCACAGCCCAAGAGCTGAGTCCTAGTGCCTTCTGGTTGCCACTGTGGTGCCAACTTCAGTTCACCAAATGCCTACCATGTGCTCAGGCACCCAGCTGGGGGAACAGCATAAACAGGAGAAAAATATATACAACCCCTGCTCAGGGGGTCCTCCTGGTGGCAGCAGTGGCCCCTTCCCCTTGAACTCACTTTTTGTGCCAAAGGAGTCCCTCCCTCTTTAGGGTCTCCTATCTATCTGGGCAGGTCTTCTCAGTCTCCCTTGCTATGTCATCCTTATTTGTTTCCTTCAACCCCTGATGGGTCCTGGGGCCCAGTCCTACAGTCCTCAGCCTTACTCAGGGTTTAGTTGATCACATCCATTTTCTTGAAGACCAAATCTTCAAAGAGAAGGAAAGCTAGAAAAGACCACCTGGGGCCTAATCTGGAGACTGCTAATAGGTAAGATGTTCAAGAGGCCCCAGTCTGGCCCAGATTCCTGTACTTTTCCTCCAGGACTTAATAGTTTTTTTGATCACCTTTTGGCCTGCCTATAGTGGTGCACTCCTGTCCTGGCTTCTCCCGTGATTTACAGCTCCATCTTTTGGGTGAATACTGGCTTAAGAACCACGATGGGTGGGGGGGAAGGATGTGGTTAGGATGCAGAAGTAACATTTGAGGCTGGTAAAACATAACAATTGTAGTATTCCTAAAACAGAGCTCACAGACACTTTTCAGGAAGAAGAGTCTTCACAGAAACCTGAACTCAGCGGCCCTGCCCATCCTCAGTCCAAGCCCTCATCATGTCCTCCAGCCCTTTCTCATCTCCTTCCCTCCCTGATCAGCAGGTGTTCAGACTCTCTCCTGACCCTGGGCCTGGGTGATTAGGGGACCATCCTCATCCTTGCCTGGGTGACATCAGGCCTTTATTACACTGTGCCAGAGGTTCTCACTGGGGATGGAGCTGAATGACAGAGAACTTTTCATCCTTGTGGATGAGGATATGGTGATGCTGGCAGATTGGGAAGCCCTGCCATGGACCCAGGACCTGTGAGTGATGTACCTCCAACCCTCCTCATCTTACCCTTCCCCAGGGCACCATCACTTTCAGCAGGAAATGCATCCTTCACTCACTGAACACCCTGAAGCTGAAGGTGAAGGATGTCTTTTACCCAGTTGAATGCTTTGAAGATATGAATTTTGTCACTGGCATCCTTGCTCTGAACCTGAGCTCCATCTTCTTGCTCTGTTCTCCTTACCACCAGAAGCTGGAATCCAGATACCTGACTCCACCTGACTCAGTCTTTAGCAGGAAGATTCTAATAAAACAACTGCAGCTCAGCTTTATGTGCCTGGGGTCTGTGTGCTGTGGGGAGTGGGAGAGGTCTGGCAGGAGTTGGAGCAGATGGGGCATATGTTGTCAATGAGACCATGGGGCCTGGGAGGGAGCTAGCCCTACTGCCAACAAGCTACATGGAGGGTGAACTATTTTACCTTTTGAGCTGTTTGCTTATGTGTCAAGTGAGAGTTGTTTGAGAAATCAATTAAGTAACATATAGGTAAGCCAAGACTTCACCAGTCTGGGAGGTAACAAGTGGTGTGTACAGCCATGTCAGCCCTTCTCTAGCTCTGGTCTTTGTGGCAGTGATAGGCCTCTAGCCCTGGAAGCCACTCCTGTGATTAACAGGCAGTCTCTGGATTACATGACCCCTGGGTGGGCTCATTAAAGGCCTTCATAGTCTCCCCCTGATGATGGCCATTTTCTGCCCTTTTCCCCAGGAGGCTGAACTTTCTATATGGATTGGAGTATGGAAGATCAGGCTATTCTTGTGTTCTATCCCTGGTGCCAGGGCTCCCACCCAGATTTGGTCTGGTGTAAGGAAGAAAGAGACGGATGGCAAACTCACCTTGGGGGAATGCTGGTGTCATGATTCAGATTCTGAAGTTGTATTGGCAGGATCTGGCTGATGGGACAAGTTAGGTGATCTCTCTGAGCCTACTTCCAAAAGCTTCATATGTGTGCAAATAAAACTGTTTTAAAATGAACAGAGAGAAACAAGTGCTAGAGAAAATGAAGAGAAAGAGATATACCTACTCACTGTTGGTAAGGAAACTGAGAAGTGCAGCCTCTCTGAAGGGCATTGTGGTGTGGAGGCTAGGGGTGGGGTTGCCATATGATCCTGCAACCCTGTTGCTCAGTATGTACCTGGAGGAACTGAGTGTGGGGACATGAATGGACATTTGCGCACTGATATTTACAATGGCAGTGTTCATGATTCGCAACGGATAGAGTTGACCTAAGGGTATAATGACTGAGGGAAGGAAGACAAAACTGTGGTGTATACATACAATGGACTACTGAGTGGCCACAGGGAGGAATGAAGTTATGAGGCATGTAACTAGGTGAATGAATCTTATGGACTGTGTGTTGAATGAAATGTCAGAAATAAAAAGACAAATATTATCATGCCTCACTCATATGGACTAACTATAATATACAAATTTGGTGAATTGAAGTCAAGAGCTTGGATTATCAGGTTTGGTCCTATTGTAAAAGGTCCTTGATTGTAAACTTATAGCTGTCACATCTATTCAGGAGTTGTAACTTATTTCTAAATTCTGAGATACAGAGCTGTTTGCATATAACATGGTCATTCCCAGAAACTTCAGGTATTTATGTGACACCTGAGACTCACAGTTAAAGCTCTGAAACTATGAAAGTCAACATTTCCCCATACAGGAACTGTTTAAAAAGTTGAAAAAAGGATTAGACTTCAATGAGAGATATGAATAAAGCTGATCTGGATAGGACTAAGGCAAATACAGAGTAAAGAATGATATTGTCTATATTTTAAAACTTTAACTTCTATATGAGGCCAAAAGGAGAAATGTTTAGTTGGTGCAAAATTTATATTTTGGGTAGCGCATTACCTAATTTTACTAGTATGGTCAGTTTAGTTGAACACCATAAGTACAAGGAATCTTAAATGGGGCATGAGATTTTGTTGGTTTGTCCAGGTTAGCGTGATGCTCTGATATATCCCAGGGTAATTTGGGCAATGGATAAAAATGTATTTGCAAAGTTCCCTTGGGGGACTGGGGAGAAAGGAGGAAATATTCAATTTCCCTATCTGGGGAATTCCTGATATTCTTGCAAGCAGTGTGGACAATTAGATCAATAGGCTGAGCCTTCAGTCTTGGGTTCTCCCCTGTGAAACTTATCCCTACAAAGGAGAATCTAAGCTTAGTTATAATTATGCCTAGAAGTCATAGGCCTATAACTAGGCCAGAGAACCTCTTTTATTGCTCATTTGTGGCCTCTCCTTCTCTAAGCCAACTCAGCAGGTGAACTCACTGCCCTCCTCCCATGTGGGACATGACTCCCAAGCGTATAAATTTCCCTGGAAATGGTGGAAAGAACTCCTGGGATTTGCTGGGACCCTAATTCATGGGATTGAGAAAGCCTTCTTGACCAACAGAGGGGAAAGAGAAATGAGACAAAATCAAGTTTCAGTGGCCACAAGATTTCAAACAGAGTCAAGAGGTTATCCTGGAGGTTATTCTTATCATTATATAGATATCCCTTTTTAGTTTATGGTGTTATGGCATACCTGGAGGGAAGTACCTGAAATTGTTGCGCTGTGTTCCAGTAGCCTTGAGTTTTTAAGACACTTGTGTAACAATTTAGCTTTTACAATGTGACTGTGTGATTGTGGAAACCTTGTATCCAATGCTCCTTTTATCCAGGAGCATTAAAAAATATATGGATTAGTAAAAAAATATGGATTAAAAATAAACAAATAATGCTGGGGGGAACAAAGGGTAAAATAAATTGGGTAGATTGAAATACTAGTGGTCAATTGAGAGGGAGGGGTAAGCAATATAGGATGTATGAGTCTTTTCTTTTTTCTTTTTATTTCTTTTTCTGAAGTGATGCAAATGTTCTAAAAATTATCATGGTGATGCATCCACAACTGTGTGATGATATTGTAAGCCATTGTTTGTACACCATGTATGATGTACACCATGTGTGTGAAGATTTATCAATAAAAATATTTTTTGAAAAAGCTTTATATGGGGAAATTATATCTATCATTAGGCCATTTGTGAGACTAAAAGGCAGGAACTGAGCTGGGCTAATTGTGAGGTTAAAAAGAAGGGACTAGGTTGTACCTCCACTTTTCTAGTGCTAGGCTCTATACAGTGATTTTGTCCCATGAAAATAAGCAGGAAGATGGCAGAATAGGATAGGCTGAGTTCATCCATACTCCATGGAACAGCTAGAGAAGTGACAGAAAAATGACCAGGGCAGCAGTTCCAGGGTGTGAATGACCAGACAGGGTCTTCTACACTATCCTGGATGAAAAAGTAGAGAAACTGTGACAGAGAGAATGGGGTTAGTGTGCTCGGTTGTGACACCTGGGGGAAATGGTGGCCTGTAGGAAGGAGTGGGTCCCAAAGGTGTGGTGCAGCCCTGTACTCCTGTTTGCCTTTGCAGCTAGCTTGAGAGATAGTCCCTTTCAGCTCTGCAGTGTGGAGCTTTGGTGGGGAACCAGGAAGCCAGCAGACTTGGTTTGCCTATGCAGAGATCTTCCATCCAGTGCACAGTCCCTGCCCCCAAGACCTGAGAAGGCCACTGTGGGTGCCTGTTTTTTGGGCAGAGAAAGCGCTGAGCTCTGTTTTGGAGGAGGGGGAGACATAGAGTGGAGCAAATCTGACAGTTGGCTGGTAAAAGAGACTCCTTGGGTTCTGCTACCACTCCCCTTTCACCAAATAGGTAAGGATTCCTCAGGCATGCATGAGTGGAGAGGCACAGCCCAAGAAGTGCGCTAAGCTGAGCCGCGCCACACCACTAGGCTTTTCTGGGTTGGCTGAGGACAGGAGCAATGGAAATACTCAGCCCCACAGTCTAAGGTCATCCTAAGCAGAGCCTGACAACCACAAGACCCATCAGGCCACTAAGCAGATTCTCCACTGAGGTGCACACTACCCACCCCCCAGTCCTGGGGTTGGCAGCTTTCAGAAAGCAATGAGACCAGTGACCTTGGCTGGAATTGCAGCAGGTCTCCATTCTGTTCTTACACCTGCTGCAGTTAGGGAAAGGTGGGCCTGAGGGGAAGAGGTGGCCCAAGCACGCCATCTACTGGGAAGATATGGAAAGTGTAGTCTGGCAAACTTCTATCTGCCTAACTTTCAAAAGATCTTCAAATAGAGTTGCATCTCCTGCATGAAATCAGGGCCTTGGATTGGCAGGGAATTATTTGACAAACCAAAGAGCAAAAGGAGACCTTCGATGCAAACCCAAGCAAATACAAACATTAGAAGACCGAGGAAAATCAATTTTCAAAATAACCTTACCAAGATAATCAAGTACCCTGAAGCCAATAGAAAATCACAAAACACATGAAGATGTAGACAGATGTGGCCCAGCCAAATGACCAAATTAAAACACCAGAAAAGCCAGAGAATTTGGAACAACTAATGAAAGATGTTCATACAAATTTTCTAAATGAATTTAATGGGTTGACTAATGGCATAAAGGAAACCAAGAAGACACTAGGAGAGCATAAAGAAGAATTTGAAAGAATAAATAAAATAGCAGGTCTCAAAGAGATGAAAGATATAGTAGACCAAATTAAAAATATATTAGAGACACATGACAGCAGATTTAAAGAGGCAGAAGAATGATAAGAGAATTAGAGGATAGAACAACTGAATTAGAATATACAAAAGAACAAATGACCAAAAAAAAGATGGAAAATTGGAATTGGATCTCAGGGAAATCATGAACAACATGAAGTGCACAAATATAACACTCCTCAGTGTCCAGAAGGAGAAGAGTAAAGGGCTAGGAAGATCAGATGAGGAGAGATAATGGGGGAAGTTTTCTCAACCCTTACAAAAGAAATAAATATGCAAAACAAAGAAGCCCAATGAACCACAAATAAAGTAAATCCAAATAAACCCACTCTAAGACACATACTAATCAGACTCTAAAATGCTGAAGAGAAGCAGAAAGTTCTGAAAGCAGCAAAAGAAATTCACCACTACAAGGGAAGTCACATAAGACTAAGCATGTACTACTCAGGCACCATGGAGGTGAGAAGGCAGTGGTATAATATATTTTAGATTCTGAAAGAGAAAGACTTTCAGCAAAGAATTCTTTACCTAGCAGTTGTCCTTCAAAAATGAGGGGAAAAGGGTGCACGGGTAGTTCAGTGGTTAGAATGCCCGCCTTTCACGTGGGAGACTCGGGATCGATTCCTGGACCATGCCCCCCCCCCAAAAAAAAAGTAAAGGGAAGGATTGTAATGTTTACAAACAAATGCTGAGAGAATCTGTTAACAAGAGAAATGTCCTACAAGAAATACTAAAGGGAGTCCTAATGGCTGCAAAAAGGACAAGAGAAGAGCTGGAGAAGGACACAGAATTGAAGAGTATCAGCAAGGGTAATTTAAAGGATAAAAAGACAGAGAGGGAAAGGAAAATACAGATTTGACAAATAAAAACCAAAAGATAAGATGATAGATTCAAGAACTGCCTTTACAATAAAAACTTTGAATGTTAATATACTAAACCCACTATTTTAAAGATGCAGATTGGTAGAATGGATTAAGAAATATGATCCATCTATATGATGTTACAGGAGAGTCATTTTAGACCCAAGGATACAAATAGATTGAAAGTGAAATGGTAGAAAAAGATGTTTCATGCAAGTTGTAAGCAAAAAAAAAAGCAGGAATAGCTATACTAATATCAGCAAAATAGACTTTAAATGTAAAGATGCCATAAGAGACAAGGGAGGACATTACATATTAATAAAAGAGACAATTCATCAAGAAAAAAATAATAATCATAAATGTTTTTTCTCACAAGCAAGAAGCTCCAAAGTACATGAGGCAAACATTGGAAAAACTGAAGGGGGCAATAGAAATTTCAACAATAATAGTGAAAGACTTCAATACACCACTCTCCCCTATAGAAAGAACAACCAGACAAAGAATCAATAAGGACATATAAAACCTAAACAATGTGATAAATGAATTAGACCTAAAAGACATATATAGATTATTACTCCCCCCCCCCAAAACCAGTACATATATTCTTCTTTAGTGCTTATGGAATGTTATCCAGGTTAGATCATATGCTGGGGCACAAAACAGGTCTTAATAAATTTTAAAAGAGTGAAATTATTCAAAGCACTTTATCTGACCACAATGGAATGAAGCTGGAAATCAATAACCACCAAAGAACCAGAAAATTCACAAATACATAGAAATTAAATAACTCATTCTTAAACAATCAGTGTGTCAAAGAAGAAATTGCAAGAGAAATTGGTAAATATTTGGAAATGAATGAAAATGATAATACATCATATCAGAACTTATGGAATGTGGCAAAGGCAGTGCTAAGAGGGAAATTTATTGCCCTAAATGCCTATGTTAAAAAAGAAGAAAGAGCAAAAATCAAGGACTTGACTGCTCACCTGGAGGAACTAGAGAAAGAACAGCAAACTAACTCCAGAGCAAATAGAGGAAGACAAATAACAAAGATTAAAGCAGAAAAAAATTAATTGGAGAACAACAACAAAAAAAATAGAAAGATAATAAAACCAAAAGTTGTTTTTTTGAGAAAATCAATAAAATTGATGGATTCTGGCCAGGCTTACAAAGAGAAAGAGAGAGAGGATGCAAATAAACACATTCAGAAATCAGAGGGGCAGTCATTACCATGGACCCTAAAGAAATTTTAAAAATCAAAAGAGGATACTATGAACAACCATACACCAACAAACTAGACAACTGAGATGAAATGGGCAAATTCCTAGAAACATATTGTTTTGGTTTGCTAAAGCTGCCAGAATGCAATATACCAGAAATAGATTGGCTTTTATAAAGGGAATTTATTAAGTTACAAGTTTACAACTCTAAGGTCATTAAAATGTCCAAACTAAGGCATCCAGAAAAATATACCTTGACTCCAAAGAAAGGCCAAATGGCATCAGGTTTTCCCCTGTCACATGGGAAGGCACATGGCTGGCATCTGCTGGTCCTTTCTTAGCTGCTCTGGGGCAACACTGGATTTCTTCTCTTAGCTCCCCCTGGTTTTCTGCATGTTCTGCCTTGTTTAGCATCTCATGGAAAGGCACTTGGTGATGTCTGCTGGGCTCTGGTGCCTGTCTAATTTCTATCCAGCTCTCCCAGCTCCTGGTGTCCCCAGGGACTTCTGAATTTCCAAACATCTGCATCTCAACTTTCTCTGTATTGGTTATCCAAGCATCTCTGTTGGCACTGCAGGCACTCCAAATTTCTAGGATTCCAGTAAACTAATTAAGACTCACCTTGAGTGTGGCAGAGTCACATCTTCATCTAATCAAAAGGCCACACCTACAATTGAGTGGGTCACATTTCCATGGATGTAATCTTATCAAAAGTTTCCCCTAAACAATGTCAGCCCCCACAAGATTGGATTAAGAAAAAGAATATAGCTTTTCTGGAGGACATAACAGTTTCAAACTAGCACACACATGAACAACCTACACTGACTGAAGATGAAATAGAAGATCTCAACAAACCAATCACAAGTAAAAAGATTCAATCACTCATCAAAAATCTTTCTACAGAGAAAAGCCCAGGGCCAGATGGCTTCACAGAGGACTTGTATCAAACATTCCAAAAAGAACTAATACCAATCTTGCTCAAACTCTTTGGAAGAATTAAGGAAAAAGGAACACTAACTAACTCATTTTATGAAGCTAACATCACTCTAATATCAAACCCAGATAAAGATGCTACAAGAAAGGAAAACTGCAGGCCAATTTCCCTAATGAATATAGATGCAAAAATTCTCAACAACATACTTGCAAATCTAATCCAGTGACACATTAAAAGAATTATACCCCATGACCAAATGGGGGTTTATACTAGGTATCCAAGCATGGCTTAATAAAAGAAAATCAAACAATGTAATACAATACATTAACAAATCAGAAAGGAAAAATCACATTATGACTTGATTGATGGAAAAAACATTGGACAAAATTCAACATCCTTTTCTGAAAAAAACACTTCAAAAGGTAGGAACTGATGGAAACATCCTTAATATGATAAAGAGCATATATGAAAAACCCAAAGCCAACAGTTTACTCAATGGTGAGAGACTGAAAGCCTTCTACCTACAATCAGGAGTGAGACAAGGATGCTCTCTGTCACCATTACTATTCAAAATGGTACTGGAAGTTTTAACTAGAGCAATCAGGCAGAAAAAAAAAAGAGTAAAAGGCATCCGAATCAGAAAGGAAGAAGTAAAACTTTTATTACTTGCAGATGACATGATACCATACATGGAAAATGCTGAGAAATCTACAACAAAGCTTCTTGAACTAATAAACTCAGCAAAGTGGTAGGATATAAAATTAATGTGCAAAAATCAGTGATGTTTCTATACATAAGCAATGACTAACTGAGGAGACAATTAAGGGAAAAGATTCCATTCAAAATAGCATCTAGAAGATTCAAGCATCTAGGAATAAAGTTAATCATGGATGTAAAGGAACTGTACACAAAACTACTTAACATTGCTAAGAGAAATCAAAGAAGATCTAAATACATGGGAAGACATTCCATGTTCATGGATAGGAGGGTTAAATGTAGTTAAGATGTCAATTCTACCCAAATTGGTCTACAGATTCAATGCAGTACCAACCAAAATTCCAATGACTTACTTTGAAGACTTGGAAAAACTAGTTATCAAATTCATTTGGAAGGATATATAGCTAAAAAATATTCTGAAAAAAAACAAAGTGGGAGTATTAACACTGTCTGATTTCAAAGCTTATTATAAAGCCACAGTGGTTAAAAAACCACTGGCACAAGATAGACATATTGATCAATGGAATTGGATTGTGAGTGTGGAAATAGACCACTAAACCTATGATCAACTGATCTTCAACAAGACCCAGTTGAGAACTGTTGGAGTAGATAATGATAAATAGGAGCAAGATGGAGTTCTGAAAGAAAGAAAACAAAAACAGCAACTTTTCAGAGGTAATGATGATGCTAGATGGGGTAGCAAGGAAAACCGTAAATCAGTGGCTAGAGGCATCAAATGCAAGGAATAGGGACTTAACTAACTAGATGGTGGTGTAAATGGACAACATACATCAAAGGAGGCACAATTGTTGAAGGGGGTAAAATGAAGGACTCTCGTCTGGGTGGAGCAGCTGGAATTGAAGGAAACATCACTGCTTCCTCATGAGCTGAGAGATGTACAAGTAGGGAAGGCCTGGTCTTCCCATAAAGCACCTGGGAAAGGGAAGTGTCCTAGTGAAAGTCAGTTTCCTGCTAAGGCCAGGAGGAATAATAAAGAAAAAATGTTGGCAGTGTGTTTGTTCCCCTTGGAAAAGGCCTTGCAGGTACTAAGTGCCAGGTGGGGGTCCCGGCTCAGTCCCTTATCTTGTAGACCTGAGCCTGTGGCACCATTCACATGGTCTCACTGATCCTTAGCTACTCCTCCTGAACTGAGAAAAACAGTTTTTTCAATTAATGAGCATTGGAGAATTGGATATCAATAGCCAAAATAATGACAGAGGAACCTTACCTTATAACCTATACAAAAATTAACTCAAAGTGGATCAAAGACCTAAGTAAGAGCCAGTATCATTAAGCTCCTAGAAGCAAATATAGGGAAACACCTTCAAGACCTAGAAATAAGAGACAGTTTCTTAAACTTTACACCCAAACCACAAGCAATGAAAGGAAAAAAATAGATAAATGGGAACTCCTTAAGATCAAAAGCTTCTGTGCCTCAAAGGACTTTATTTAAAAATGTAATGCAGCAGTCAAGTCAATGAGACAAAATTTTGGAAACCACGCATTGGATAAGGGTTTGCTAACCAGTATATATTTAAAAAAAAATCATACAACTCAACAAAAGATCAAACAACCCAATTATAAAATGGGCAAAAAATATGAACAGACATCTTCTGAAGAGCAAATACAAGTGGCTAAAAAACACATGATGAGATGTTCATCTTCATTAGCTATAAGAGAAATGCAAATCAAAACACATACAATGGAATATTATACAGCAGTAAGATGAGGGCCCTGAAGTATATGACAGCATAGATAAAACTTGAGGACATAATGCTGAGTGAAATAAGCCAGACACAAAAGGATAGGAGACTGTAAGATTTTGCTAACATGACCCTGGTAAAAGGTAAACTCAGTGTATCATAATGTAGAATATAGGGAACCTGAGATCACAGAAGCTAGAGATGGTTGAACGCTTAGCTGATGAGGTTGAACTTAAAGGTATGGGAACAGATAGAAGTGATGGTAATTCATAAGTGGGTTTATAAGTAATATTGTCATATTGAAGGTAAATATGATTGAAGGGGGTGGTATAGAGCCATGTAGTTCAGCAATTAACCCAAAAAATATAACTTTTTGCATGAAGAAAAAAACAAGCGGCAAAACCTGTAACATCTATTTTCTGTGCCAGGCTGGCACAATAAGATCACAGAGAGTTGAATTTGGACCTATGAGGCTTGGGGCTTGAGTTTTGGACCTTCTGTGACCTCCTGGGTAAATGTAGGTTTTTAAACTTCACTTGTTTGGTCATTCTAAATCTTCATGTTACTTCTACCAACCAGTGTTGAGCTCTTTGCTAGAGTTATCCTTAAATGTTCTGGTCATTCTGAAAAGTATAACATTTTATTGAGAAGAACAAAATAAAATCCAAACAAATTAAAGACTAAGAATTATGTATTTGTATGGGTTGAATAAATATTGCAGATATGTCAACCATTTCAAATTAATCTATATTAATCTTTGTTCCAATCAAGATTGGTCTAAAATTCATCCCAAAATGAATAAATGCCTGAAATCAGTCCAAAAAATTTGGTGTCTGAGATTTTTATCAGAAAGAAGGAAAATATTATATGGGTCAGAAGGTAGTCAGGAGTGGATGCTAAAAGCTCATTCAATAATTCTGATACATATTAAAGAAATATAAAGATACAACTTTCACATGTCAAATTGGAAAAAATTTTTTTTAAATATATCCAGAGTACAGAATTTTAAAAAGAAGACTACAGATAGCAGCCCTCCCCCCTTTTTGTTGTGTGGATGAAAACTGGTAATGTCAGTCGTTATCATTTTTAACTTTTTTTTTTTTTTGCATGGGCAGGCACCGTGAACCAAAACCGGATCTCTGGCATGGCAGGTGAGAACTCTGCCACTGAGCCACCATGGCCCACCCTTCCATTTTTAACTTTTTATATTAGTAATATATACAACTGAAAAATTCCCATTTTAACCTCTTTCAAGTGTATAATTCAGTAGTATTAATTACATTCACAATATTATGCTACCATCACCAACATCCATTACCCCAAATTTTCATCACCTCAAATAGAAATTCTGCATTCATGAAACAATAAGTTCCCCTACTCCTTACTCTCCAACTCTGGAAACCTGTAATCTACTTTTGTCTCTATGAATTTTGCTTATTCTCAGTATTTTATGTAATGAGGTCATATACTATTTGTCTTTTTCTTTCTGCCTTATTTCACTCAGATGATGTCTTCAAGTTTCATCCATGTTGTAGACTGAGTCAGAATTTCATTTCTATTTATTGTGGAATAGTATTCCATTGTGTGTATATACCACATTTTGTTTCTCGATTATCTGTTGATGGGCACTTGGGTTGCTTCCACCTCTTGGCTATTGTGAATAATGCTGCTATGAAAATTGGAGCACAAGGGCGGGCCACGATGGCTCAGCAGGTAGAGTTCTCGCCTGCCATGCCAGAGGACCGGGGTTTGATTCCCAGTGCCTGCTCATGTTAAAAAAAAAAAAATTGGAGTACAAATATCTGTTGAGTCCCTGCTTTCAATTCTTTGGGGTCTATACAAAGAAGTGAGATTGTCATGGCATATGGTAATTCTATATTTAACTTTCTGTGGAACTGCCAAACTGATGTCACAGTGGCTACACCATTTTAGAATTCCACCAACAATATATAAGTGTTCCAGTTTCTCTACATCCTTGTGAACACTTGTTATTTTCTGTTTTTTTTTTTAATAATGGTCATCTTAGTATGTGTGAAGTAATATCTCATTGTGGTTTTGATTTGCACTTTCCTATTGGCCAATGATGTTGAGCATTTTTTCATCTTGGTCATCTTCTTCGGAGAAATGTTGATTCAAGTCCTTTATGCATATTTTAAATGGGTAATTTGTCTTTTTGTCGTTGAGTTGTAGCAGTACTTTATATACTCTGGGTATTAAATTCTTATCAGATATATGGTTAGCAATTATTTTCTCCCATTCTGTAGGTCCTATTTTTACTTTCTTGGTAATGTCCTTTGATGTAAAAGAGGTTTTAGGTTTGATGAAGTCCATTTTATCTATTTTTTTTCTTTTTTTGCTTGTGCTTTTGGTGTCATATCTAAGAAATAACTAACAAAACCAAGATAATGAAAAATCCCCCATGTTTTCTTCTAAGAGTTTTATAATTATAGTTCCTATGTTGAGGTTCTTGATCCATTTAGAGTTCATTTTTTATTTGGTCAATTAAAGATCAACTTCATTCTTTTATATGTGGCTACCAACTTTCCCCATCATCATTAGCTGAAGAGACTCTTCTTTCCCCCAATCAAGGTACCTGGCACCCTTGTCAAAAGCCTGTTGGTTATAGATGTATGGGTTTATTTTTGTGCTCTCAATTCTATTTTATTGATTTTTATGTCTATGCCAGTACCACACTGTTTTGATTACTGTGGTGTAATAACTTTTGAAATCAGGAAGTGTGAGACCTTCAACTTTGTTCTTCTTTTGAAATATTGATTTGGCTATCTGGGACCCCTTGCGATTCCATGTGAATTTAATGTTCAGATATTCCATTTCTATAAGAAAAGCTGTTGGGAGTTTAATGAATCTCATAAATTGTCTGGATAGTACTGACATCTTAACAATATTAAGTCTTTCTGTCCACAATATGGAATGTCTTGTTATTTATTTAGGTCTTTATTTAATTTCTTTCAGCAATGTTTTGTTGTTTTCTGGGCAAGTCCTTGACATTCTCAGTTAAATCTATTCTTAGATATTTTATTATTTTAAAAGTTATTGTGAATGGAATTGTTTTTTTTAATTTACATTTTGAAACATTATTTGCTGTATATAGCAATGAAATTTGTAGTGTGCAACTTTTCTGAATTCATTTATTATCTCTAACAGCTTTCTTGTGGATTCTTTGGGATTTTCTACATAAATGATCATACTTTCTGTGAATAAACATAGTTTTGCTTCTTCTTCACTAATTCATATTTCCAATTTGGATTCCTTTTGTATCTTGTACTTGCCTAATTGTTCTGGCAAGAACTTCCAGTACAATGTTAATAACAGTGTTGAAAGTAGGCACTCTTGTCTTATTTCTGACCTCAGGGGAACATCTTTCATCATTGAATATAAGGTCAGCTGTGGGTTTCTAATGCATGATTTTTATCATTCCTTAAATTTGAGTGTTTTTATCATGAAAGGGTATTGGATTTTATCAAATGCCTTTTTTTGAATCAATTGAGATGATCATGTAATTCTTCCTTCATTCTGATAATGTTGTGTATTAAATTGATTATAATATGTTGAGCCTGCCTTGCATTCTTGGGATAAATCTCACTTAGTTACAGTCTGTAATCCCTTAAGTATGCTGTTGCAGTGGATTGGTTAGTATTTTGCTGAGGATTTTTGCATCTTTATACATAGGGGAAATTGGTCTGTAGTTTTCTTATGATGTCCATATCTGGCTTTGGTATTACAGTATTGCTGGCCTCATAGAATGAATTAGGAAGGGTTCCCTTCTCTTCAATTGTTTGAAAGAGTTTAAGAAGGATTGCTGTTAATTCTTCCTTGAATGTTTAGTAGAACATTTACCAATGAAGCTGTATGGTCTTGGTCTTTTTCTTTGTTGGGAGATTTTTGATCACTGATTCAATAACCTTGTCCTAGGTCTATTGAGATGTTCTATTTCTTCTTGAGTCTGAACATCCAGCCATGCACACTGAGTCAGTTTTGAGCCATTTGGAGTTCCATGACAACCAATATTTTCACTTAGGTGTGCTGATAAGCAGGCCGCAGTGATCCACATTTGAATGCACATGGGCCACCAAGCTGTTGTCATGAGTCATATAAACTGCCACACAGAACAAAGCACAAACTTGTCCCATGGCTGTCCTACCATTTTTGGGTGTATTTTTTTCTGTTTTCAATTCAGTATTTGTTGAGTTGTTCTCTAGCCTTGATCATCTTCCAGAGTTTCGGCAAACTTGATTCTGCCAGATTCTGCCTGTTTTTCACTTTATAAAAGGGGGCTATTTGCCAGGGGCATCCTACTCTGCTATCTTGCTGACATCACTATTTATTGTCATTCTTGAAATAAATATGTATCCAAGGCTTTAAGAAAATTTTTATCTTATGACCAAGTAATTCTTTCATAAGTATGTAATTTCAAAAAAAAGTATTTCATAAATAAATCCTAAGAAAATAATCAAACATAGCAAAATAAAACAAACTCACTTAAAATAAAACAAGGAGAATGGTGGGATATATTTGTAGTAATTGGAAATAAGTTTTTGAAGAGTGTTTAAAGATGTTAAACATGTTTGTATAAACTAAAATGTAAAGTAAAAAATATATAAAACTTTTTAAAAATAATATTGCAGTTTTTTCAAAATAGGAATATATATTTACCGAGAAAATGAAGAACAAAGGTGAAAGGAAACTGAAGTTAGCCATGGTAGTGGAATTATATAATTTTTGTTGTCCTCTTTACTTCTCTGAATTTTCTTAGTTTTCTAAAAGAGCTTGGTACATTTTTATTCTGGAAAAAGCTAATAAGCATGACATTGGGCCAAAAATATCTTAATAATCCATTCTTGTGCTGACATCTGGTATTTTCTGTTCAAGGTTAATTGTCAGATTAATTTTAGTAGGAGACTTTCTTCTCAATCAAATGCTAATCTCTGAAAATTCTGTCCTTATAGTTTCTTATGTTTCTAAGTGTGGATTTTCTCCTTGTGGCATATCATAAGTCAACAATAAATGACAGCTGTTCAACAAAAGGAGAAAAAAGGCAGCCCTGTCTGCATATGGGCACAAGTGCAAGGAACAGTTAGCAACTATGTCATTTTAAAATCAAGTGACTTTAATATATTTGAACTTCCTCTAGTTTCCATAGAATTGTGCCACAGGGTCCTACAGAAAGCTATCTTCTGGCTTTGCGCTAAACCTCATAGGCCCTGAAAAATTAAGTCCTTTGAAAAGAAATAAAACTTGGCATGTGACTGAAGAGAGCATCGCTTTCTTTTCCATTAGGTCTACACAGACTTGCCAGAATTTCCATGCCTTTTTTCCTCATTTTCTAGTTATTTTTCCTCCTGAGGGATTGTAGGATAGAATTCCTTTACATTACTGGGGACTTTTGCAAATCAGAAAGGCTTCCCTTTGTTCTAGGTAAATCTTTGATCTTCAAGGCTCTCAAAGATTAACGCCATATTTTCCAAAGCATAAAATGAAATTACTGATTCTTTACCCATAACAAGAAAATGGCCTCAGATGTTAAAGAATTAACAATAAATATTTTATTAATTTGTATTAATTTGGATTTTTTTTGTGTGTGTGTGTATGTACATTTCAATTTATTGTAGCACTGAGGCTGTGTGTGTTGTGTATTTCAAATTCTCATGTTCTCATGAAAACAGTGTTATGGCTAGGTTTCCAGAAAAGCCTATTCACATCTATACTGCATCTTACCATTTAGAAAATGTCTTTATTATTAAATACAGCATATATTAAAAAGATATATCATGCATATGAACAGTTTATAGAATAGAAAAATGGACACCTCTGAATGCAGCACACAGCTAAGGTGCAGAGGCCCACTGGGTCCTCCTCATTTGATACTCTTAGTCCACCTTCATGTCCGTAGCCTACATTTTTTGTTTATAGTACAACCCTAGCTTTTAAAATTAGCTTTATTGTGATTTTATGTATCTCCAAATAATTTCTTTAGTTTTATGTTTTAACCTTTACATAAACAGAATTATACTGTATATATTCACCTGAAACTTTCCCTTTGCAACCACAGCATTATGTAAACTTGTAGTTTATTCATTTTCATTTTGCTGTAGTATTTTATTGTTTATTTAATATAAATTAGTGTAAACTTATTTATTCACTGTATTGTGTCCAAGTTTTTGATATTATGTACAGAGCTGCCTGATAGACATACTCAATTAATCTAGGATATAGACTTAAGGGAGTTAAATTGTTTCACTGTGAGATATGTACATATTCAACATTATTAGGCAACTCCATGTGGTTTTATTATCCAACTTTAAAATGCTTGCCAATTTTTTGGATATGTACTAATAATTCAATATGATTTTAATTTGCATGTCTTGGATTAATAATGAGGTTACACATCTTTTTATGCTTATTGCCTATTGAGTTTCCCCTTCTGTAAAGTACCTAATAGCGTATTTTCCCCATATTTTTGGGGGGGTTGAGCATCTTTTTCTTCTTGATTCATTTATATCAATCATGTTCAGTTATATCTGATGCACATATCTTCTTTCCGTTGGGATATGTGCTGGTTTGAAAACATTATGTACCCCAGAAAAGTCATGTTTTAATTCTGATCCAATCTTGTGTAGGGAGCTGTTTTATTCCTGATTCAATACTGTAGGTTGGAAATATTTTGATTTATCTTCACAGAGATGTGACATACACAATTTTGGGTGTGAACTTTTGATTAGATGATGTGACTCCACCGATTCCAGGTGGGTCTTGATTACTTTACTTAAATCATTTAAAAGAGGAAACATTTTAGAGAGAGCCAGAAATGACAGAAGAAATGAAAGAGCCAAGATCAACTTTAGAACAGAGCTGACATAGATGCCAACATTTGGATAAGAAAGATACAGATGTTTTGAGATGCCTGGAGCCCAGCAGACATGGCCATGAGACGTTAAGTAAGCCAGTACCTGGAGAGAGCCAAGGTAAGCCAAGAAATGAAAGCCAGTCCTGGAGAAGCAAAATAAGGAAATCCCACAGGAACAGAGGCTGAAGGCAACAGAGTTCAGGAGCAAGGGACCAGCAGATGCCACTCACAGTGATTTGACTTCCCAGCTGATAGAGGTGTTGAAGACACATCAGCCTTCCTTGAATTAAGGTATCTTTCCTTGGATGCCTTAATTTGAATATTTTTATAGGCTTAGAACTATGAACTTGTAACTTATTAAATTCCCCTTTTAAAAAGCCATTCCAGTTCTGGTATATCGCATACCAGCAGCTTGTAAACTAACACAGGGTATGTCTTTTCACTCTTTATGATGTCTTTAACAAATATTTATCAATCTTTTCCTTTATGGCTTATGCTTTTTGTGATACAATTAAGAAATCATTCCTTATCTTGAGGTCATGAAGTATTTTTCTTCTAAAAGTTTTAAAATTTTACATTTCATAGCTGTTTGACACATCTGTAATCAAATTTTTATTAGAAATAGAGACTCATATTCATGTTTTCATATGATAAACAATCAATTTAATTGAGCATATTTTATTTCTCAGTGTCTTTTCACAGCTGATAAGCATTGCCCCCTCTGTCATGTATCATATCTCCATATATTCATGTATTATCACTTCCTCTTCTCTAAATTCATATTTCTGTAATTTTGTATAATATTGTACTAGGAATTCTAGCCAGAGTAATTTGTCAAGAAAAATGAAATAAAAGGCACCCAAATTGGAAAGGAAGAGGTAAAAGTATCTATATTCACAAATGACATGATCTTATATTTATAAAGCCTAAAGAATCCACAAAAAAACTATTAAAACTAATAAGTGAATTCACCAAGGTTGTAAAAATCAGTTGTTTTTCTACACACTAGCAATGTACAACCCAAAAAAGAAATTATTAATTCCATGTACAATTGCATCATAAAGAATACTTAGATATAAATCTAATCAAGGTTCTGAAAGGCATGTACACTGCAAAGTACAGAACATTGCTGAAAGAAATTAAAGACCTTACTAAATGGAAAGACATCCTGTGTTCATGGGTTGGAAGGCTTAATATTGTTAAGATCACAATACTCCCAAAAGTGATATACAGACTCAATGCAATCCCTATCAAAAATCCCAATGGTTTCTTTTTTTCAGAAATAGAATAACTTCCTAAAATCTATATGGAATTTCAAGACACTCCAGGTAGTCAATCTTAGAAAGGAAGAAAGTTGGAATCATTTCCTGATTTAAAAACTTAATACAAAACCACAGTAATCGAAACAGTGTGGCCAGCATAAAGATAGACATACAGACTATTGGAATAAAATATAGAGCTCAGAAATAAGCCTTCAAATATATGCCAAGAACTTTTAATGAGGGAAAAGATAATCTTCTCAATAAATGGAGCTGGGAAAATATGCAAAAGAATGAAGTTAGATGTTTACTTTGTACTATATACAAAAATTAATTCTAAATGCATCAAAGACAAATTTCAGAGGTAAAACTCTAAAATTCTTAGAAGAAAACACAGGGATAAATCTTTAAGACTTTGGATTTGGTAGTTGTTTCTTACATGGCACCAAAAGAACAGGAAAAGAAAAAAGGAAAAAGAAAGTAGACTTCATAAATTTAAAACTTGTGCTTCAAAAATCACAATCAAGAGAACTAAAAGACAAGCCACAGATAGAAGAAATATTTGCAAATCATATATCTAATAAGAGATTATATCCATAATATAAAAAGAATGCCTACAACTCAATAAGAAAAAAAAACAAATGGCACAATTTAAAAATGGGCAAAGGACTTGTATAGATATTTTTCCAAAGAAGATATATAAATGGCTAATAAACACATGAAAAGATGTACAACATCTTTAGTCATTAGGGAAATGCAAATCACAAACAAAATAATATATTACTCCATACCCACTAGGATGGCTATGATCAGGAAGAATTGCGTGGAGCTCAATAGAGAAAGTTTAGATTGCTTTGAAGAGACTGTTGGTAGAAATATGGACTCCAAAGATACTTCCATTGAAACCTTAAAGAAATGTGCGTTGCATATTGGAAGGAAGGCAACCTTATTTTAAGGTGGCAGAGAATTTGGCAAAATTTAATCCTGGTGCTGGATGTTAGAGTTTGGATGTGATGATCTGGGATACTTGGCTGAGGAAATTTCTAAGCTAAATGTAGAAGATGCAGCCTGTTTTCTCCTTGCAGCTTATAGCAAATCCAACAAGAAAGGAATAGACTGAGGACTGAAATTTTGGGTGCAAAGAAACCAGAAATTGATGGTCAGGAAAATTCTGGGCTTCTAGAAAGTGAGACCCCAGAGAACTTAACCACATGAGGATTTAACCAAACATGAAACCAAGACAAGACAAGCCAGGATTGGAGATGGAGTTATCCAGAGAGGATATTTATCGAAAGCTCTATTGTCTGATGGCTTTGATTCCTGTATGCTACAAGCCAAGTCAACAAGTTTTTAGCAAGACCTGTATAAACAGAACCACTGGAATGGACAGAAAAGGGGCATATAGAAGGAAGAATAACCTCAGAGATAGAACTATGGAAGCTAAGGTCTGAAGCCAAGAAAACTCAGGCTGGGAGATTGGACCCATCTGTGTGTGTGTGTGGAGGGGTTGAGTTTGCCCCAGAGACGGCACACCTTCTGCTTCAATTCTCAGGCACTTTTCTGGTACCCAGGTCCCAGAAAGGGTGGAACACATTCCCTGGGGATTGGGGTGCAGCCTGGCTACCACCTCATTTTTCTGAAGGAATTGAGCATGTGCCCTGGAGATGGCAAAGAACCCAGATGCCACCTTGACACTTGATGAGAGTGGGGTTGAGAAAAATGTGGGCTCCCCAGTGTTCTCCAATGTTGCAACCCTAATCCCCATGTTTGGAGAGAACAGGGCCACTGTGTAGGCCCTTGAAAAGTGTGGGACTACTGCTTTCCCGGAGGATGAATGTCTCTCAGACTTTGAAATCTAACGGAGTTTTCCCTGCAGGTTTTTGAATTGCTTAGGTCTGGTGGCCCCTGTTTTCCTTCTGATTTCTCCCTATGGCAGTGAGACAATTTACCCTATGACTATTTTTTCTTTGTATATCAGAAGACGATAACTTGCTTTAAGTTCACAGGTCCACAACCAGAGAATTTTGCTTTAAGACAGACCATGTCTTTAACTGACTTTGATGAGATTTTGTACTATTTTTGAGTTGGTATTGTATATATATATTGTTACTTAAATGACTTAAGGCTTTTGTGATATTGTGATGACATAAGTTTTGTATATGGAAAGATTGCATTATATGCAAGACAGATAGGCACTGTTAGACAAAAACATATGTCTGTTACTGTTTTCTGTTCAGGGATTAAGTATGGTTTAAGGTGATGTGTATAGCTGCCAAATTGAGAAGGAGTGGACTCTATAGTAGGTTCCGGTGACAACTTGGCCAGGCGATGGTGCCCAGTTCCATTGCTGTGGGCTTAAATCATTAGCATGTGAAATTCACCTATGGCTGATTACATCTGCAGTTGGCTAAGGGGATTGACTTCCGCAATGAGTGGCATATAATTAGGGGGAGGCTTAAGAGAGAGAGGTCAGAGGAGAGCTCAGCAGCTCAGACCCTGAGGTTTGGAGATGCAGAAAGGACACACCCCAGGGAAAGCCATTGGAACCCAGAAGCCAGGAGAGAAGGCCAACAGACGTTGACATGTGTCTTCCCATGTGACAGAAAAACCTAGATGAAAGTTAGCTGCTTTTCCTCCAAGGAACTATAAATTTATAACTAAATAAACCCCTTTTATAAAAGCCAGTCTATTTCTGGTGTATTATATTCCTGCAGCCTAAGCAAACTAAAATAGATTGTATATGGGAACTCTGAATTTTTATGCAGGATTTTTCTGAAAACTTAGAACTTCTTTAGTTTAAAAAAAGCTCAACATAGAATTACAATATGATCCAACAATTCTACTTCTAGTTATATACTACAAAGAACTGAAAAGAGGGACTCAGATATTTGTACATGTGCTCATAACAGCATTATTTGCAATAGGCCAAAGGTATAAGTAATCTAAATATCTATCAAAAGATAAATGGACAAATAAAATGTGGTATCCATACAATGGAATATCATTTAATCATGAAAAGGAATGAAATTCTGATCCATGCTACATGGATGAACCTTGAAAACATGCTAGTCAAATAAGCCAGACACAAATGGACAAATACTGTATGATTCCACATATATGAGGTATTTAGAAGTGGCAAATACAGATAGCAAGTATATTAGAAATTACCAGGAGCTAAGGGAAGAGGAGAATATTGAGTTATTGCTAATGGGTAGAGTATGTGCTATGATGAAAAGTTCTGGAAATAGTGGTTTTAGTTACACAACATTATGACTTCTTAATGCCATGGAATTGTACATTTAAAACTGGTTAAAATGTAAGTTTATGTTACACATATTCTGCTACAGTAAAAATGACTTAATTGAAATTAAAAGGTAATGATCAATAAAACAATCAGTTCGCCATATTGAGAAAAGCCTGATAATTATCTCAAATCTGTGTACAAAGAATTGACAAAATTTCTCACTCTTCTCAAAAAACTTTCAGCAAAAAGAAAAAGATGACCCTTCCCTCCAAGTCCCAAACCTTGGCACTCAACATGATGAGTCAAGTACAGTCTGGATGGTAGCCCCCACTTTTTCCCCTTGGGCTTGGTACCCTTAAAAAGGGGCTATTGGAATTTCATTTATGTAATAAAGCACACCTACAAAAACTTCAGCTAATAACATACTGAAAACTTTTACCCTAAACTGGAACTGAAAAAGCATGTTCACTGTTCCCACTTGTATTCAACATTTTACTGGAGCTTGTAACAAATATAAAGGTTAAAAAAAAAGGGCAGACAGATTAGAATGAAGAGGTAAAAGTCTTTATTCATACAATAAAGGTTAATACACAAAAATCAAATGTATTTTCAATACCAGTGAGCAAATGAAAATGAAAATTTAAAAAATACCATTTATAATAGCATAAAACAACTCATAAAATCCTTAGGACTCTGGGAAACTTTCTCAGCAAGCTCTGCCTCCTGCCCTTCCCATCCAAGTCCCTGGTTAGGCCATCACCCACCTGTTCCCATCACCTGCTGTATTCTCCCTTCTGGCTAGAATCACCTGTGGCCCCCGGGCCTCTCATCAGCCCTGTTTCCAAGTGGTTCTACCTGTATCCTATGCCCTTACCTCTCAGATGTCAACCCTAAGAGGAGGTATCTAATCTAACAGGCTCAGTGCTCCTCTAGGAATCTTTCCCTCACTGTCCTGGTGGGATTCTCAAAAGAAGTCAATGCTATCTGCTTGCACCTCAAAAATGTTCACACACTCATGAATGGTAAAGATCCCTCCTCCACAGTGCAAAATGACTTTTCATTTGTCACCTGAGCATACAGTTGCCTCTGTGAAGCATGGGCCATCCAATCACGTCCCAGATCTTTGCCCAAAGCAGACAAAGGCACTAGAAGGGAGAAGAGATAGCAAAGGAGGAAGAATATCAAATACTGACCAAAAAACAGAACTATCAGAGAAGAGGTCCTCATGGCAATGGGAGAGGACCACTAGCATCTAAGTCCCTGGAGACCAATGGAGCTTCACTTCCTTTGGGCACAGAACTGGACCTCTGAAGGAAACCTCACTGCAGATGCCCAAGAGACAGATTGAGGAAGAGAGTCCAGATGTCTTCTATGGGCCCATTCACCAAAAGTCACACCATTGTAAGCTCATACAGCCCCACTGGAGGTATCCTGCTTCTTTGCAGGAGTGACCAGGTATAGCAGGGCTGGCTGGCCCCACCTAATCGTGCTTGCTGCTACCAAAGAGGTGGACAAAGGCAATGTTTGATGAAGCCCATTGGCCAAAGTCTTCTGCCTCACTGATTCCAAGACACAGGGAGGAAAGCCTTCAGATACTCTGTCAAGGAGAGATTCTTCACTCACATCTTCCAGCCATAGGCCCTATATGGAAAATTTCAATGCCAGTGCTGTTGCCACTGCAGCTGTTCTGGGGTTGAGGTGGCTGCACCTACCTGCCAAGCTTCCTTGTGTAGTCATTGCTGAAGACCTAGGCTTAGAAAAGACACAAGGTCTTGGAGGATAAAACTGAGGCCACTTCAGACAGCAGCACCACTCAACCTACCCTTTTCCTCCCACCTGCTGCAGGGACTCAGATACTCCTGCCCTTGGCTACTTTCATGTGGCAGATCCTAGGCACTACCACATTGTCAGTCACTGACTTGGCTGACATGTCTGCCAGGACCCCATCCTGACGCCCCTGTACCTACTTTCGCACCAGATAGCGATTGTGAAATGAGACACACAATTCCTAACTCTTGTCTTTTGCTGTTCGTGCTGAATTTCCTTTTCCCTTTGGGTTCAAGCCCATAATAGGGGTTCCACTTAGAAAATGAGAATGGAGGCCCTCTGTAGTCCAGCCCCTAACCCATAGCTGCAAGTTCTGCTTCTCACCTCATACGACCTTCTACCACC
>PVIY010003016.1:0-118731 GCA_004026745.1 Myrmecophaga tridactyla
GGAAGGAAGGAAGGAAGGAAGGAAGGAAGGAAGGAAGGAAGGAAGGAAGGGGAAAGGAAAGAAGGAAGGAAGGAAGGAAGGAAGGAAGGAAGGAAGGAAGGAAGGAAGGAAGAAAGAGAAAGGAGAAAGAAAGAATGCCTAAAGTGACTTTCAAATTGGGAAACTAATATTTTGGAGTGGTATATTTTACCAAATGCCTTAAAAGTTTTTTTGTGTGTAACCAAAAGGTAAGTGAAAATCTAAACCAGTTCCAGTCAGATTTAAGATTAAGCATATGATTGTATTGTCTCCTTGGTTTGTGAGAGAGATGAACATGGATGATAGATCATGTTAAAGTAAAATTTAGCAAATATCACAAACTCATTTTTGCAAATAGGTGATTTTAAATATATCTTCAAAATAGGAATTTGGGTTGCTTTGATCGATTTATGAGCATATCTTCTTCTCAACCTCAATACTTCTGATCTTCTTACAGATGCTAAACTGAAGTATGAATTTACTCTTCAGTAATTGAACCGAAACTCTTGAGAGCTCCCCTCGCATACCTCTAAACCTGTGGGGGATACAAAAATAGTACTGACTGAAGAGCAGAACATGGGACATTTCCTCTTGTTTTTCTCTTAGCCTAGAGGAACGAGAAAAGGATCACTCCCTCAAAATCTTCTGAGCCTTTACTAGCTCATTCCTATGGCTAGAGCAGTGTTAGTGGGATTGGTGGAGTCAGAATATTCACTGGGCCCTATTTCTCCAGGGGTGGGGGTTTCAAATGCAGGATCCCTTGGGCTTCACTTTCTGCTTCATGAGTGGGTCAGAGGACCAGAGGACCAGCATCTTTCCCCATGACCACAGTGGGTGGAGGTGCAGCCTTTCTTTTCCACTTTCTTACTCAGTCTCTCTCTCTCTCTCTCTCTCTCTCTCTCTCTCTCTCTCTCTCTCATACACACACACACACAATCTCTCTCTTTCTCTCTCTTCCATATGGTCCACAAAATATCCTTTACTTTTCTGGGCAGCCTGGAACAGACATTCCTCCTGTGCTCCCAGCTTTCCAGACAGCAGGACACACTGGCAATATCTAGCTCACAGTTTATATCATCCACAAAAGACCAACATGTTATCGTTGTATAGTTTCTCCACAAATATTAAAACATTTTTGTTACTTGGTTAAAGTGTTTCAAATACATCTACCTAGTAACATTTCAGATCTCTCAAATTGCACATGATTACTTCCCATCACAGTATCTGTCTCTCTGCAGAGAGACATTGAGAATATGAGCTAGGACATGACATTCAATCCCTAAAACTCACCCTGTCTTCCCTGAAAATTCTCAGTCAAGGATTGCAATTTGGATTGTAAGACCTAAACCAAGCTTCCTACACACCTGCTGCTTGATTTAAAATAGTGCAGTTGCAAAGCAAATAGAGCCTGAAAAACTCACAGCCTTCAAGAAAGAATAGTACAGACGTGACAAGCAAAGTGACCAGCTGCACCCAAAGATGCCCAACCTGGCCTGGCTTTTTTTCTAGATGAAGAGCACAACCAGTTTTCCAAATTAATGTTCAAAACAAGCCAACCATAAATATCTAAGTTGCTTATCGAAAACAATGTGAGATGATGTTACTGAGATAATTTGGCCATGTCACAGTTACTTACTGACAAAATATAAGTTCTCATTTTTAGACATGTACTCAGTCTGAGTGCAAAAGTTATTTATACATATAATTTGCCAGGTATAAAGAAAGCCTTCTACTTCTGTGAAGGAAAATGCCAACTCATTCTCAATATACACAACTTTTCGAGTGGGTTAAATTGCCTCTGAACAAATTATATAAAAAAAAACTTTTTGGAAATAAACACTTTATTTGGAATATCTATGTTGGAAGTTCAAAATGCCAATCTTTAGAAGCAGTTTAAATCTTGGTGGAAACTTGAAGTTCTTATTTAAGACATATACTGTAGCACACCATTCGCTTATAACTCAAGTAAATCATCATTCAAAAGGTTGAAGCTGGGGTGCAGAAATGTGCAGAAAAGCACAGTCTCATGGAAATGTGAGGACAGGCATCAAGGATCTCGAGAATATTATACATGAACACAAAAATTATAGATGAAAAAAATTTCAGTTTCCTTTTTTTAAAAATAAATAAAAAAATAAAAGGGCGGGCCACAGTGGCTCAGCAGGGAGAGTTCTCTCCTGCCATGCCAGAGATCTGGGTTCGATTCCCGATGCCTGCCCATGCAAAAAAAAAAAGAAAAGAAAAGAAAAGTGTATATATATATTAAGGAGAAAAGGATTATTTATTTTACATCATTTTTCTCTCAAGTTGTGTTTCTTATAGTATATAACTTTGTTATGCAGTCATCTTACATAAATTAAAATAGACTTCAAGTAAATGTTTCAAAAAGAAATGAGGAGAAAGGAAGAGTGCTCACATCCTCCCTCATTCTGCAGGTATTTTGGTATTTTTTTAATCAAGAAAATTATTAATAAACTGCACAATTCAGAAAATAGTCATAAGAAATGAGATCAATAAGTCATGTCTGTAGAAGATTCAACTGAGTATTAGAGTATGTGTGTGTGTGGTGCACTAGAGAGGTAGAATTATAGAATATTTAAAAATGATAATTACCCATAAGTTTAATTACAGTTTAACTCAGGAGACAAGAAATAAACATGGGAAAAGTGATGCGCATTCCAAGATAAAGGTGATAGGGAATCCCAAGGATGTCACCAAAGACAGATTTGTTTTTTTAATTTTTCAATATGGGAAAACTCATTCTTAGGTTGTCCTATTGAGATTGTTGTATTAGTTTCTTTTTGCTGCTGTAATGAATTATCACATCTTTAGTGCCTTAAAACATCACCAAACAATTAATGTGCAGTTCTGGACATCAGAGGCCCAAATTTTTATTTATTTTTTTAATTAATTTAAAAATTTTAAAAATATATGACAACAAAGAAAAACAAACATTCTTAACATATGATCATTTTGTTCTACACATATAATCAGTAATTCACAATATCATCACATAGTTGCATATCATCATCATGATCATTTCCTAGAACATTTGCATCAGTTCAGAAAAAGAAATAAAAAGACAACATAAAAAAATTCATGCATACCATACCCCTTACCTCTCCCTTTGTTTTTTTAATTAATTTATTTTTTTATTTATGATACATAACCACATACAAACACAAACATTCTTATCATATGATCATTCCATTCTTGTTATATACTCAGTAATCACACTATCATCACATAGTTGTTTATTCATCATCATGATCATTTCCTAGAACATCTGCATCAATTCAGAAAAAGAAATAAAAAGAAGACAGAAAATAATTTGTGCATACCATACCCCTTACCCCTCCCCTTCATGGATCACCAGCATTTCAATCTACTAAATTTATTTTAACATTTGTTCCCCTATTATTTATTTATTTTTAATCCACATGTTTTACTTGTCCATCAATAAGGTAGACAAAAGGAGCATCAGACACAAGGCTCTCACAACCACACAGTCACACTGCGACAGCCATATCATCATACAATCATCTTCAAGAAATATGGCCACCAGAGCACAGCTCCACATTTTCAGGCAGTTCCCTCCAGCCTCTCCATTACAACTTGACTAACAAGGTGATATCAATTTAATGCATAAGAATAACTTCCAAGATAACCTCTCCTCTCTGTTTGGAATTTCTCAGCCACTGACACTTTATTTTGTCTCATTTCGCTCCTCCCCCTTTTGGTCAAGAAGGTTTTCTCAATCCCTTGATGCTGAGTCCCAGCTCATTCTAGGATTTCTGTCCCACATTGCCAGGAAGGTACACAGCCCTGGGAGTCATGTCCCACGTAGTGAGGGGGAGGGCAGTGAGTTTGCTTGCTGTGTCGACTGAGAGAGAGAGGCCACATCTAAGCAAGAGAAGAGGTTCTCTTCGGGGTGACTCTTAGGCCTAATTTTAAGTATCAAAATTTGTTTCACTAGGCCAAAATCAAGATTTCATCAGGCCTGCATTCATCTGGATTCTCTAGGGAAGAACCTGTTCCTTTGCTTTTTCTAGCTTCTGGAAGTTGCCTGCACTCCTTGCCTTATAACCCCCTTCCACTATCTTCAAAGCCCAGTCTCTCTCTGATCCTGTCCTTCTTGCCAACCTCATCAACCCCCTACATAATTCAGGAAATCTTGCATCTCAAGATCCCTAACTTAATCATATTGCAAAGTCCCTTTTGCCTTGTAAAAAAAAACATTCCCAAGTGCCAAGGATTAGGACTTTGGGGACATCTTTCTACTAACAAAAATGGTGGCTTGTTTTTTTCTTTGGTTTAAGAAATTGAGAACTTCATTACATATGAGACACGTGTCTACACACAGGCGTGCATACATATGTGCACACACCTCCCAACAGACATACACATATATATATATACAACCACAGAAAGTATTCTTATTCATCTTTCAAGTGCCAATCTAGGATTTCACTTGCCAATGTAGGATGGCAAAAAGACATTTAGTTCTTTGGGGAAGCATGACGTAGGGCAGTGATTCTAAAATCATGGCCAAGGATCACAGGTCATTTCTGAGGCTCTTCTTTTCCAATGAAACTCCAAAAGAAGTATATAATGCTATCAGCTTACTGTCAACATGAGGATTTAAAAAGAAGAAAGTAAATGTTATTTGCTCTAAGCAACTATGTCATGCTTCCTCCACTTGCTTTTGTAGAGAATACACAGAGTCATATATCCTTTGGAGAGGCAAAGTAATGCAGTGGTTAAGAATAGGACTCTGGGGCCAACCTGCTTGGTTGATATCTGGTTCTGCCACTTACTAGTTGTATGACCTTGAGAGACTTATTTAATATCTCTGTACCTCAATTTTCTCATCTACGCAATGCTTAGAATAATAGTACCTATTTTAAAAGTTATTTGGAGATTAAATGTGTTATTATAAGCAGATAGCTCAGTTTACAGATTTTTTATTTTCTGCTATTTTTCCTATTTGGTAATATTGAATGAGTGATGAATTTTTTAACATTCTCTTGACTTTAAGACCACTGAATCTAGCGGGGTGTGATCACTATTTCATGGCATTTTTTCTCTGAGATGGGAGAGGAAGGGAAATTTAGTTTTAAAATATTCTCCCAATTAAGGCTTATTGCACTAAAATTAATATTGCAGCCTCTATGCAAAGGACTATGAACTTCATAGAAAGCGCTTGGCAGAATTTTAGAAATTCTGCTGCAAGCTGAATGAAATTAAATTGATGATTTTCACCATGTGACTGAGAAGTACTCAAATGGGTGAGATAAGACAAGTAGAGGGGAATCCTGTTCATAGAAAACTAGGCTCACCTGCAGTAAGCCCAGCTGGTCTGGAAATAGAACACTCTATAATTAGGTTAAATGTAGAGTGAAAATTCCCACTCAAGTAGTAGCTTCCATCTGTATATGACCTCTCCAGTGAAATAGAAAAATTAATATAAATTGCTCAAGTCACTTAAGTGAATCAGTCAAAAGTTTCAGGGTTTCAGGAAGTAATTTTTACTAGGGATGAAAGGAATCCTGACATGTTTTCTGACCCCAATGGCTATGAATTTTGAAGTTTATTTGAAGATGAATATCCATAGAACACGCTGAAGAAGTGGATGCTTTCCTGAAGAAATAAAACTAAACATATCAATTTCCACTGTTCCTACAGAAGCCGCTTAAGGAACTTCTGTTCTGAACAAAAGCCTGATAATTCCTTCCAAGTATCTTCTTGAGACATGATAGCAGTCTATAAAAACAAAGTATCCATGTAAAATCTGAAAGCAGGAGAAGGGATATTTTACTCTCAACTGGTGCAAATCACTTCTGTAGAGGTAGGTTAGTGTGCCTACGCAGCATAAAAAATTATCCCAAAACGTAGTGGTTTAAATCAACAAAATAAATATCTCACAGTTTCTGTGGGTCAAGAATTTGGAAGCAGCTTAGCCATGTGGTCTGTCACGGGTCTGCAATCAAAATGTTAGCCTCAGCTGTAGCCATTTCAAGGCTCAACTCAGGAAGGATCCATTTTGGATTCACTCACATGCCTATTGAGGAATCAGATCTTTCAAGCTGTCTCTCATGAGCCTCCCAGCAGAGCTGCCTCATGGTAGGCAGCTGGCTTCCCCCAAAGTGAGTGAGCCAGCCAGGAGAGAATGCCCAAATTGGAAGCCAGAGTTTTTTATAACCTAAAGTCATAGATGACACCCCATCACTTCTGACATAGTCTATTCATTAGTAGCAAGACATACCAAGAGGCTTAGAAGTTGCCTACCACTGTGAACAAGAAAAATTCTCCTCCGAAGTTTACTTTCCCAAGGAATTGAAAGTGCTTTTAGTTTAGTATTTGAACATTTTGAAGCTAATTATTTTTATGATTGACATTTATGTCAAAATTATGACACTTCAAACCCATTTATTTTTAACTGACTGCCCAGTTACCAAGCTCATTAACGTACAGGTTCAATGATGCCTATGTCAGCCTTGGTGAGGTCTTAACATCCTTTTACGTTATTCACTTCTCCCCTGGTGACTAGTCATCACCTAATTTATCAGCTTCTTCTTTGCTCCTGGGTTTTCTGATCATGGGCCTCCCAGATTCTTGGTCCCTCAATTGTAGACTCAGTTCATCAGCCAACTTGGCCACGTGTAGGAGCCAGCTGGCTATGCTCACTCTTCTCTGGACCAGGGAGAACCCGGAGCACAATCTCTCCAAAGCCAAACAGCCAGGCCCCAGAACACTAGCCAGAAATCTCTGAAAATTTCCAGGACTAGCCAGCTAGCCTGACATCTGTGTTCCAGAGCTGGGGACCCTTAAGCCTCATTTCAAACCCACAAGGCCAACTCTTTCTATAATATGTAACTCTTATTTTCCATTTTCAGTCTTCTTCCAATATCTTTGTAGGTATGGGGCTGGCCAATTGTAATAGAAAGAAACAGCTTTTGTTTATATCCACCCTTTTGTAGCATACATAGTTCAGTGCATTTTTCAAACCAGAAGATCTTTATTAAAAACGCTCCAGCAAAATTCTGGATTTTCCAGAACTTGGTTCCACACAACTGAATGAGAACACGTGGGGAAACATCAATTTCTAAACTTTAAACATATAAACTTATCAAATGGCCATGATAGAATGAAATGTAGTGACATTATCATCAACATTGGTATTATTTTTGATATTGATATTTCTAATATTTTTCTATGACATGTTGCCTCAGAAATAACCATCTTTTTTTTAAGCTTTACAAATGCTTAAAGTAAGCACTTTTGGAAAAGCAATTTTTTAATGACTTCTTGTATAAAGTTTGGGACAAAACAATTTTGCAATGTAGTGATAATATCAATATTGAGGCCATATGCCTTAGAGGCTGGTCTCCTGGCCTCTCCCAGCTTCAATTTACTCATCCTTAAATTCATGCTACTATCATCCCTCTCTTGGGAGTGTTGTGAAAAGGAAATGAAATAATAAACAAGAAAACTCCTAGCACAATGTCTGTTTCATAACAAATGGAAAATTAATCTTAATCTCCCTTGTTGGAGATGCTATTAATTTTTTGGTTTTAGGTGTATCATTAGATGGCAAAGAAGGAAAAATTTCAGGACTTTGCGTATGTCATCTTCAGACTGTCATGCCAAGATAACTTTGTAACTCAGCATGTGAGTTTAGCTTCTTTGTGGGGGGAGAAGGAAGTTGTTTTCTTCTTTACCCTTTATTCAATGGGTTATTTGGCCAAAAATCACAGTTGTTACTTGAGTGCCACCCATTGCCACTACCAGGAAATTGTTTTTAATGCTTTCATTATGATGAGATTCAATGTCTCCTTTGTGAGAGATCTTAAATGTCTATTCTTTCCAAGATGCCATTAATCCTTTTTATTATTCCCTCTCTTATGGCAGAATTATTGTATTAGTAGTATTTCAACACAATGAAATAGTAAAGACACATTCCAGTCAGTTAACTATGCTGGGCACTTACTAAGCATGACAGTGTCCTAAACGGAGCCAGTGATACCCTTTAGATTAGGAATGGAAGAATGTTGAAGGTATTTGGCAGAGGAGACCAATGCTGTAGAGAAGTACAAAAGAAGAAATGCAAAATCACATTTAGGAGTGAGTTTAATTGATTTGGGCCAGAACACATGATTGATGTACAAAATTGAAGGGCAAAATGCGTCCTCATCTAGAAATCAACTCTGTTCTCTCTCTGGTCACTCACTACTAGGCAAGATCTCTGCCACGTTTCTCAAATGAATTTTCTACCCTTATTACATCTATTTTCTCTCCATATACTTCCCCCTTCACCCACTGTAATCAGATTTCCATTTCCAACAATGTGCCAAATGACTTTATAATTGCTGTATCAGCTGAATTTCTCTATGTTTTATCCTATAGGAGTTTTTTTCTCTCTCTCTCTACCATTTTTAGTATTTTTCCTGGGTTTCTCCTAGGAAAAATATCTGACTATTTTATAAAACCCTGAAGTCCTGTCCTTCAGACATTTTCTCTCTATAGTTTCTTCCTTGGAATGCATCCATTCAACCTAGCATCAACTAGCCCTTATTAAACTATTGCTTCTATGCTGCTTTCTCCTAAAGTCCTTCCTTAGCTCATTGCTGCACTAACATACTGCCTCCTCACTTTAGCCCTTCATGCACAACCCAACATGTCCTTGCAGCAGGTATGTCTCAATTTAGAGTTTATTCTCGGGAAGTTTTCTACTAAGGCACAGGGTTTTTCCCCTGATAGACAACAAACTTTTTAAAATCAGGATTCATTTCCCCCAGAGCTCAGTAATAATTAGGCTACACGTGCCCACATATTTTGACAAATTATCTAACTAACTACCTGGTTAAATGGAAAACACCAAAATTGGAAGTGTAACTTGGATCAGTTGCTGAAGAACCTGAGACCAAATGCATGCTCTTCCAGAGGGAAGTCCTCCTCCTTGGTCTTTATCAAAATCCTTCCATGGTATAATACATACACTAGAATATCATTGAGCTGAAAAGGAATGAAACTCTGATATAGACTACAACATGGATGAACTATGAAAACATTCTGAATGAAATAAGCCAGATGCAAAAAGACAAATATTGTCTAATTCCACTTCCATGAAATACCTAGTATAAGCAGATTCATAGAGACAAAGTAAATTAGTTGTTAGCAGGGGCAGGGTAGTGGGGAGATTGAGAGTTATTGCTTAATGGGTACAGAGTTTCTGTTTGGGGTACTGAAAAAGTTTTAGCAATGGATGATAGTGATAGTAAATATAATCAATGGCATTGAATTGTACACTTAAATATGATTAAAATGGCAAATTTTACGTGTTATATATGTTACTTTAGCAGATTGATTAGGATCTATAAATGGGCTGAATATGCTTTTGTCTACCATGTACTCTTTCAAATATAAGATAACTGAGGTAAAAGTTGCATGTTTCTATTCCTTTGAGAATACCTTGCTCAGAGCACATTTATGACTATTGACTGTGAGGTACCCAAGATTGGAGCTCATTGCAATATCAGAGATGGAAGTTTAAGAGGACTGATGGACACACAGAGGGCATGTGCAATAGGAAAGTCCAAACCATTGACAGCTTATCTCATAATGCCTTGTTCTGCTCAAGAAAGAAGGAGATGCCTTTTTGGGATGTCTTCAATGTTCTGTTCATAGGAACCCTGCTCTATCATCTGCTCCAAATGGAAAGAACCATGTGAAAAGCTAGCCTCTGCCAAGCAGCCCCAACTTCTGTTCCATGACTCAACTACTGAACAACAGCCATCCAGATTCAAAGACCCAGGGTAACTTGCCTATGAATATTTCCTATGAAAACATGTCTGCTTAATAACAATGCAACAGATGATAATGACAACAATCACAGAAAGTTGGTTCAGCTTGTGTTAAAAGTTGATGATAATTACTAGACTAAACAAATCATTAGAAATATGTCCCTATCTCCAATCTGTATTTTAAAATACATAAGAGTACTTGAGAACTGAGCTTCATTTTAATAGGCACCCAGATAACTAGGACCAAATGGGGCTTAACTACAACTGTGTTTTGAAAGTTCTTTTTTTTCTTTCTTTTCTTTTTTTTTTTTTTTGCATATCAGAACAGATAAAATTTGAGAACACATATTCAATTCCTTTTGGAGATTTTCTTAATTGTCCCTTAATTATTTGGAAAGGAAAAGGAGATGAAAACTATGTATCAACATACTCTGTACACTCTTGACCTGCACATAATTGGACATATTGAGACACCAAAGGTGGGAAAGGCTTGTGAATGTTTCAAAGCACTTTTTTTCACTTGAGAAGAAAAGTAAAATATATTTACTGGCAAAAAAATGAAAATGTTCTAAAATTGATTGTGGTAATGAGAGCTATTTATTGTATACTTTGTATGTATTATATGGTATATGAATAAAACTGCTCCCAAAAAAGCAGTTGACCTATTCCTCTTTTGTTTTTTCAATATCTAAAACAGTATTCATAAAATGGAAGCAAATTTCCTAGATCTAGGTAACAATAACTTTTAATTAAGCCTATCCATTAAGGAAACCTACATTTCTGACTCCCCTAAAAGGCGGTGGGCAGAAAATGAAATATAAACACTTCCAAAACACTGGGTGGTATTTTAATTATCCAAGAGATATGCAATAACTACTTTTTCCTAAAGCATATTTTACTTTGAAACTTTCATTTTGCCCTTTCCATAACCTGTACTATGTGTTTTTTCCTAATGTCATTTTTCCTGGCTGAGAAGCAGATTAACAAGAATAGAGTTTAAAAGAAAAAAATAGTGCAGGTGGGGAGAGCAGGGGTGTTATGTCACAAGTGACTTCAAATGGAAGAAAAATACCAATTCCACATTTTATCCTGAAGAGAGAATGGAAATTTAAAGATCATGTTCACTAAATTTCCCTTTATGCCCACAGTTAGCTAAGGATTTCTGTGTTTGATTAACCTAGCATCAATCCAACTAAGAAATTGTTCCTTTATAGAAAATAAATGGCTATTCCAACAAAAAATGAAGGAGTGTGAATTCTTTCTCTTTTACTATGCTGAATCTCTTAAATTCTTGCAATTGAGGAACTGTGGTGCTATTCTTCATCTGAGGGTCATTAGTAACCCTCTTTCATGCTATTACGCATAGATTATTCTCATTTTTCAATATTCCATTTAAATATCCTATCTCTAATCTAAAAGGCCAGCATTTCTGGATCCTTTTTTTTTTGGGGGGGGGTGCATGGTCCGGGAATCTAAACCTGGTCTCCCGCATGGAAGGTGAGCAATCTACCACTGAACCACCTGTGTACCCTGGATCCTTTTCATACACTTCAAGAAGTGTTATGTCTATCTTGCCTATTTGAATTTCCACTTCAATAATTTTCTCCCAAAATATTAATTTTCTCCCAAAATATTCTTCTTTTACTCTAAATATACAGTGCTGTGACTTTTCAAAACCCATGTTTCAAAACCAGCTGAAATTGTCCCACTTTGTGCCCTTTGCATTTGACAAATATCAACTGAAATGTACAGGGATAACATTTGTGGAATATTTTAACTGCTTCTAGTAGGATTGGGGAAAGCCTACAAGAGAAATGAAAACAAAGCTTGCATTTGATAACTAAAGAAATTTTCAAACTGCTCAACATACAACAGCTCAACCATTACTATTAGATATTACTATAATTTCTCACTGTGCCCACCTTCAACTCCTCTGACCCTCTGTGAATGTCCCCATAATCTATTTGCATCTACACATTCATTTCTTATTGCCAAATAAAATGTCAAAAGTCAGATCTACTAAGGTCAGTCTTACAATGCCATATGCTACCTATGCTCTAGTTGCATTTTCTCTCAGTAAGATTTTTTTTTTAACTATGCATGGCCAGTAAATATCAATATATTATTGGTGTTAGAATTACTAATATATGATCAGCTGGGAGAAAGAAGTTACCCAAAATTTACCAGTTTCAGGGAGCCTTGTGTGCTTCTCTTAATGAAGCTCAAGACTGATTTAAGTAGCTCTCCCTTCACTGTCTTCCTTGAATTTTTTTTTCTGATGATATTTATTTCCAGGGTTAGTGGTACATCAGCCCCCACTAAGGCAGATTCACAATAAATGATCCAGAATACATTTTCTCCCATTAACAATCACTTGGCAGCATCAGCCATGAAATAAGCTCCCATCCCACATGGCCAGGGACAGAAAGAACTCAGGATGGGCCTGATGGAAATTATGCCCTGAACCTCCAAGAATTGTAATATGTTCAGCCTCTTGTTTCCTCTTGCTTTGGTTACATGGGAGCCTGTGTTTGTAATGAAGTTTTGAGTTAATCATCTGTAAATGAAGTCCGCATTGCCCGTGTTTTCACATAATTCTTTTCTGTATTTATCCAAGTAGTTCTTTATGCTTTCATATGAAGTTTAATTGATTTCAGTTTTACCAACTAGATTTCAAATACCATGAAGCTAGAGACATTTTTTTTTAATTTGGTTGATTTTGATTTTGGTTTTCATATGTTTAAATTTTGCTCACATTGTATCTCCACTGTATCTGACAATATCTAGGACATGGTATGTATTTAGAAATGTCTGTTTAATGAATTAATTAAGCTTTCCTGTTCTCTTAGTGTCCCTGAGATGATGCTATATCACCATATTAATTTAAACTTCCCCCTTTCCTTTCCCTGAAATCTGTACCTTACAGAACAAATAGCTTTGTTGGAATTCATATACTTTTACAAACTGGTTCTCTCATCATACCTCCACTCACAGCAGCTGCCTCTGGTACTAAGCCCAGCACAGTCTTTGTCTTTTGGATTCAAGATATCTTGCTCCTTTCTATCTCTGCTTCTTCAACGTGATTTGAATTCCTCTTAAATGCCCAGCTTTCTTCCCTGAACCAACCTTGCCTTGTAGAAGAAATCACATGGGAGAAATTAGTCTTTGACCTATGTAGCAAAATGTTCACAGTTGTTTTCTGTTTCCCCAAAAGGAAAGTTTATGTATTCTCTAAAATATGCCAAATGCCTTTGCCAGTCTTCCTCTTGCCTGTTTGTATTTTGGGCCAAATCTGAATACCTAAAATTGCCAGTCACTGCTATGACAAATCCCACACAAAGGATTGGCTTAAACAACAGGAACTTATTGTCTCAAGGTTTTGGAGGCTGAAGTCCAATGTCAAGGTATTGGCAGGACTTGTTTTCTCCCACAGCCTTGATATGGAATGCTCTCATAGCATTCTTTGCTAGCTTGCCACAATCTTTGGGGTTTCTTGGCTTGCATCTCTGCCTCCATCACATGGTAATCTCTTCATTCTCTAGCATATTCTGTTTTGTTTTCTGTTTTTTTTTTTTGGGGGGGGGAGGATGCTTCTGGCCTCTACTTCCATGTCCAGTTTTCTTTGCTTATAAGTACTCAAATCTTATGGATTAAGGCCTGCTCTGATTCAGTTTGGCTCTCTAAATAGGATCTTTGGAAATTCTACTCAAATGAGCCCATATCTTAACTAATATGATCCTATTTACAAATGAGTTCACATTCACAGGAGAATGGATTAAGACTTGAGCATGTCTTTTGTGGGTACATGATTTAATCCCCAACAGCGTGCCCTCTGCGGACCCAAAAGATGTGTTGTCCCCACAGGCAAAATACATTCATCCCATCATAATATTCCAAAAGCTTGAAGCCATTTCAATAACAACTCTAAGTCCAAAGTTTCATCAAAATCTGCTATGGATGTGGTCTATCCTGGGGCAAAATTCTCTCCATCAATGGAATTGTGAAACCTAGAAAATAAGTTACCAGCTTCCAAAATACAATATGGAACAGGCATAGAATAAATATTCACATTCAAGAACAATGAGATTGGAAGGGGAAAAAAAATGGGTCACAGGTCTTAAGTAAGGCATATTCCATTAAGGTCCATGATCTGAGCCAACTAATCATCTGTGGGTCACTGTTTTGTCCTCTGGGCATGCTGGTGTGGCAGATCCACCCTTTTCAAGAACTGGGGCAGTTAACTATGCTCTCTCTGAAATGTCAAAGCAGAAGCCCCTCCTTATTCAAAGGCAAGGATTGAAGCCTCTCTCTCTTAGCCCTAAGAAATTTGTTTCCATGTTCTTTCATTAAGACATCTTTCCTTCATTTCATTACATCTATGTTCCCTTTACTTCTAGCAGGCAGTGCTCCTGTTTGATACAAACTTCTCAAAAAACTTGTTGGCTTTCTGTGCAACTGAAGGAGGACCAAACAAAAATGAAACAAAAGTGTTTTCCACAAATCTTTCCTGAATAACTGCATCTCCAATTCCAACTTCCTCTGAGATGGTTGACTGCAGCCATGGGTCATCCATCTAATATCCTTAACAAACAGCTATTCAGTGATATCATTTTTAGAAAAGACTTCTTCAGCCACACCTTCTTTAACAAAGTGTTTTCAGCCACACCTATGCACAAAGCCCTGTTCTCTGTAAACTCACCTCCTGAGAGTTCAGTAAGGACCCTGATAGAGCCAATTCTGGCCTAAGTCTCAGAGCCCACTGAACAGATTGAGAATTTTCTAAATCATCAATAACTGATTCCTTTGTGTTTAACAGTTTGTTCTTCAATTTATCTCTTATGTCAAGGAGAAATCAGGTCGTGCTTTTAACATTTTGCTTGGAAATCTCTCAGTTCAGCTCAATATTTAAGTTAATTCCTTACAAGTTCTGTCTTCCATCCAATATCAGGACAAAATTTGGCCACATTCTGTCACTTTATAACAAGGATCACCTTTTCTCCAGTTTGCAACAACACATTCATTATTTTTTTCTAAGACCTCACCAAAAGTACCTTTATGTCCATATTTCTATCAACCTTCTTTTCATGATGATATATATATTTTCTAAATGACGGAAATTTTTTCTACAGATCTCTTCACAGCAATGTAGGATTTTTCTTTTCTCTAACACCTCAAATTCTTCCCACCCATTATCCAATCCCAAAGCCACTTCCACATTTTTAGGTATTTATAATAGCAGCACCCTACTCTCCAGGACAAAAAAACTATTTTAGTTTTCCAGGACTGTCATGACATATACCATACAATAGGTTGGTTTAAAAACAGGAATTAATGTCTCACAGCTTGGGAGTATAGAAGTCTAATATCAAGGTATCGGCAAGCCTTGCTTTCTTCCAGAATCTTTGCCATTCCAATTGTCCTTCATTACATGGAAAACTCTCTCTCCCTGTGTCTGTTTCCCTGATTTTTACTGACTTCTGGCTTCTTCTGGTTTCTGGCTTCTACATCCATGTCTAATTTCCTTTGCTCATAAGGACTCTGGTTATATGGATTAGGACGTACCTGATTTAATTCAGCCTTGACTAAATAGGATCTTAATTATTTAGGATCAACTAAATGGGTCCACACTTTAATTAATAAAATCTTCAAAGGTTCACACCCATAGGACTGGGGGTAAGGACTTGAGCAGGTCTCTGTGGAGAACATGATTCAATCCCCAATTGTGAGAAGGCAGAGGTGAAAGCTTATGGTCCCTCAGGTCACATACATAGAATGGAGAGCAGACATGTGAACAAAGAGTCACAAACTGAGGAGATTATTGTTATTACAGAGTTATATATTGAATTCCGGGAGACTCTTCACCCGCCAAAGGAATTCAAGGAAGAAGCCACTGAAAGAAGAATAACTTTTAAACACAAAGGCTTGAGTGATAAGGATGCATTCATTCACTAGGCAGAAGAGAAAGGAAATGCTAAACAGAAAAAGCAGCATATGACCAATTGAGAGTACAGCCTGCTCAGCTAATGCACATAATTCAACAGTGTGTGTATATGAAAAAGTTTTAATGGAAGTGTGGAAAGATTAAATATTGAGATATAAGAATAGACAGGTAAATAGGGCTCAACTAAGTAAGCTTGATTCTGCCTATAAGTGATCAAGTGCCGTTTTATATTAAGTTGTCAGAAATATTTTTTAATATAAAGTGAAAAATCAGCCAGCAAAGAATGAGACTAAAGCAGATGCCATAGTTGATGCAATAAATGATATGAGCTGATGCTAAGGTGGCAGAAAAGAAGATATTTAGGAAGACTGTTAACAGGATTTGATGATAGATTGAATGGGCATTGGGTGCAAAGTAGAGGATACAGGTAGGGTATAGTCTAGGATCACAGAGAAGATTATAGAAGAATATATTTGAAGGGAGAGGCTGGGTATATCTATGGACACAGAGGGAAATTTCCAGGTGGAAATACAATAGTTTTATTAGGAGTCCAACAGAGGGATCTGGGTGGAGAAACACATTTAAGACTTATTAGCAACTTAAAATAGATGAAGGTGTGGATGAGGGTGGAGTGACTCTCGTAGAGTGACAAGAGGACTAAGAATGAAATGCTGTTGAATTCTTACATTTGATATATGGAGAGAGAGAGAGAGAAGAGCTGCCAAGAATCCCAGCAGAGTCACCAGAAAAACAGAAAAAGGTAATTCAAAAATGAAAGTTGGAGGAGGAAGTGGTAAACAATATTAAATGTCACAGAGAAGTCAGGTAAGAAGAGGAATAAAAATTTCTCATTGGCTATAGCATGTAGGAGGATCTTGGTGATTCTTGTTAGATATATTTCAACAAAGTGATGGGGTATGAGTCCAAAGTATAATAGTTAGTGATGTCATTAGAAGAGGAGGAATACAGACAATTAGACATTAGCTAAGATGGGTAAACTGAAGCTAGAACGTAGTTTTTTAGGCAAAAAAAAAACAATGTCAAAATTGAAGATAACATCAATGTGGACCAAGACATGGAAGATACAGAAAATAAAGCAGCTAACTTTTGGTCCTACCTCTCCAAGAAAGTGCAGAGAAATATGAGATAGGCTGATAGTAGCTTAGTTGGTGCTAAACACATCTTTGCTAAAACCAGGTTACCAGATTATAAAGGGGAAAGTACAGATGAGTCTGGATAAAAGGAGCTAGAACACTTAAAATATTCACTTCTGGTGGCCTCTATTTTCTAGTGAAAGCTATAATAAACATACTGGGGGAGCAGGACTGGCCAAGGCTTGGAATAACTGCTTTGGGAGTCAGGAAGGCAAACAACTGGTTGTTAGTGAGTTCACCTCTCTAGAGACCAGAGGACCCTGAAACAGTGTGATGAGTCCTGTCCTCAAGAGACACATAGATGTGGCAGACTGCTGGGACCAGAGGAGGAAGGTCAGCTGGCTAGCTGTGAAGGAATCTCTGAAAGGAAAGGCTTCATGGAGGAGTCACCTGGGAAGCACTGTGAGAAAAAGAAAATGCACAGGAATAGGAGGTTCTAAGGCATTTTGAAAGTATCCAGCTTCTTAAATCTTTGCTTTCTGCCACAGTTCCCTATCAAGGCTCACTTTTTAATTGATGTCACAATAGTGAGTAAGCCATCACATTCTTACTTCTGGGAAATATTTCTTCCGGGAAAGGAGAAAAGACATTCCTCTACTCTCAGAGCTTCCCTGGCCCGCCAGCTGGCTAAGTCTAAAACCAAGAGGATTTTTGGATGTTTCTCTAAGATACATGGTGTATATACACAATAGTTTATTTATCTAATAAATTATAAGGCTTAGTACATGCCATGAGCCTTCAGAGCACTTTGTAAATAATAACTCATTTAATCCTCAGAACAACCTCTTGGAGTAAGTACAGACATTATTTTCATTTTACAGATGGAGAAGATGAAGCCAGATTTGTATTTATTGTCTCATAGTTGGTGAGAGGCAGAGGGGGATCTGAATTCTGGTAGTCCAACTCCCGAGTCTGGGTTCTTCACCATTATGCCAAACTGTCTCTTTGAAAGCAAATAGATAAGAAGTCATAGGATTTGTGGGGAAAGTTAGTAGATGATCCAATTTCTTCCTATTATATCACAAACATTTAAGTAGGGATGACCACTAACAATCTTAATTTTGTTGTCTTCATTACAGACTATTTCCTGGGGAGTTAGGCAGCATAAAGGCGATCATTTTTCTTATGTCGGACAATATTTTCACCTTTACTCTGAAACACCAAAAAGTTTCTTAAAATTTACTCATTTCAGAAGGGAGGCCGGTCCCCCTGAAGCATAACACAGAATAAAAGTAATTCTAAGTAGCTCTAGCTATTCTAAATCTGTGATTTATGCTTTTGATGGTACCATTCAGGAATGATCCATGACCCCAGAATATAGGAGAGGACTTCACTAGTAAGCATCAATGGCTAACATAAGTGTAGTAATTTGCTTTTTGCAAAGTCATGCATTTAGTCATCCATTCAATTAAAAACTATTTATTGAGCATTTACTATGTTCTTGGCACTGTGTTAGATAATAGAATGGCATGATTTTGACTCCCACTGAGTTTGCACTCTTCCAAGGAAAACAGCATGCCATCAAGTGTAATGTGTATCATGAAAAGCCAAATACAAATTGCTATGGCAGCAAATACTAAGGAGACTTCATCTTAGGGCACATAGACTCTGTGTGCTTTAAAAAGATAATTTCAAAACATAATGAGTATGCTAAAAAGCTCCACACTAATATAAAGTTTGCCATGAATTTCAGATTGATACCATCGCGTATGTTTGTATATTTATACCACTAAACATAGTTCTTACCTCTAATTGCATATTAGAAACATGTGGGGAACTTTAAAACCATTCCAATGCCACAGCCCAACCCCACTAATATTCTGATTTAAGCAGTGTGCAGACAGAGCTCAGGAAAGCATATTTTCAAAGCTTTCCAGGTAATTTTACCACACAGCCATGATGGAGAACCACCACTCTAGAACGTAATCTCTTGAGGACACTTGGACTGGTTACCCCTCAGTTTTTGCCCAGTATCTAACCTGAACAATTTTGCTATACAATGAATATTTGCAAATTGGACTAAAGTGATTTGAAATGCCCTGGGAATGCATTACAACCCACTTCCTTAAGAAAGAAAATTTAATTGTCATATGTCCTTCTTTCACTTCAACTCTAGTAATATAAACATGATGAAGACACCCATCCCAATCTGGCAACTTGCCCATCTGATTTCTCAGGGGCAATAAAGCCTATGGGAGATTACCAGGAGTTTGGGTTAAGATTCACCAACAACCTATCTAGTTAACTAAATTGCCTTTGGCTCGTGCCAGTTGTTGCTACGACCAGCTCTTCCCCTTTCAGACATGGGCAATGCCAGCTGCTAAACCAAGAGCCAAATTTCCTAACCACAGCCTGTAGAAAATATGCTGAGTTTGAGACTTGACAATGCATTTCATCTGACCAATCCTATCGGTACGTCACGCCAGGCATAAAGAAAAAACCTCCAGTCAGCCGAACTATGTGAATGGCTAAACTGAACTGCCCAGATATTTTGGCCAGAAACACACACAATTTCAGGCTTCCCCCACAAACAAAAATTCCCATGGAAACCAAACCAGTAGACAGAATATAGTCACTTTATTTTAGGTTCAGTAATCCTCAAGAGACCTTCCCTGGTTTCTTCTGGTTTCTTGGTATCCAAGCCAGGCCTTTTTTCCATGGTTGGCTATCATTTTGAGCCATCGCTTTAACTGAGCTCAGACAGCACTTGCCTTGAACAAGTTCCGAGGAGTTTTCCATGGAGTTTGTGTCTGTAGAACTGTCTGCTCACTCAGACTTAATAAACCCTTTGTCTGTACAGACAGGGGAAAAAAAAAACTACACTGTCATTATTTTTTAATTCACCGAGTATTATTCTATTGTTTCTTTAATCCATCTGTATTCTTCTACCACCACAACATATCTGGAACTTGAAAATTTACATCAGCTTTTTAAAGATTATTTTCAAGATAATTTCAATGAGTAGATATGTAAATTAACCTTTTCTTTTTTTAACAGTTCAGAGTGCTATAAACTGACAAAAATCCATTTTGCCATGAAAAAGTACTCTCTAACTTTGTAAGGTGGGATTTGGATATACCAGGTCTTTCATTATTTAATGGAAGTGGAAGTGGAGGTATAACTTCAAAGTGATAATACTGATCTCTATCTAAAGACCAAAATTGAACCCTTTCCTCAAAACATCCATATCTCTCTGCTTGCCTATTCTGTTAGTAAGTATTCAGTGCAGGACACAGAAAATTCTCTGTTTTAAGCAGGAACAGATTTTAAATAGGGAATTTGGTGCTTGCAAAATCACTGGAAAGGCTCAAGGAACAGCTTCTTAGCTGTGCCTCCTGGAATCACTTCAAGAACAATCAATACTAGCCAACTGAGTTTGCCACTAGAGCTGAGTGGAAAGGAAGAGGAGCCCACTGACACAGCTCCAGTGGTTTCTCCATCTCTGACAAACTAAAGAATGGATATTTGGAGCCATATTCCTGAGATTGTGGAGCCAGATTAAGAAGGCAGCACCTCTGACCCAGCTTCTTGATACCCTGGAGAGTGGAGAATGGACAGGGGGACAAGATGCTAGAAAACTTCCAATTTCTGTGATCTCCTTGGCCAGCAGCAATTGCTAAAAGCTGCAAAAGGATGGGCTCACTCTCACATCCATCTTCCAAATCTCATGGGAGTTAGCCAAATTAGTGGATCTTCATCGCTTCTAAATCCCAGCTGCAATGGGGGCCTGGTAAAGGTAGTTAGTACCTCTCCAATTCCTTCCACCAGAAGTGTAGAAGTTGCAAATGCATATAACAGCTACATAAGTAAATAAAATAGGCAGTATTCATTACTTTGCTGACACATTCAAGTAGATGTAAGTAGATTGCGTGTTCTGATAAACTAGCACTCCCTAGTTCATCACATTTACAGGCAGATCAAGGATACTTCTGTACTACCTCAATCCCAGATACTAAGCATGCAGACTAGTGCCTCAAGTTCACATATTAGCTAAAGTTCCAAGTCACATATCTTCAAAAGCACTCCAGAATAGTATTTCTGGATCTCCAACTACTTGAATTTTCTATTATTCAGCTTGACTTAGGTATATAATTTTACTCTCTAAACTGTATAAGCTCAGTCTCTAGAAGTTTATAATTCTGCAGGACAATGAGAAATTTACATTCAGTTAAGGAACACAAGTTGAAGTCACCTTTAACGTGTCCATTCTTTTGAATGTATTTCACTCATAATAATGAATAATAAAAACTGATACTCAAAGCAAATCAAGTATCTTATGATGTGGCTCAGTGGTTTTATTTACGTCTTTGGGGAATTCAAGAGACCACAACACAAGTTTGAAAAAGAATTAGTCTCTGTTTCTGATTGAATATGTATTGCTTAAAGCTATGGCAAGAGAAAGAGGAAAAACAAGTTTACTGCTAATTCATATAAGTAGTGCTTTTTCTGGGCCCTTTAAATAACCAAAACTATGAGGTTAGTGGCAAAGGATAAAAGAAATTAAACTCAGTGCTTTAGTTTGAAATGCAGTCTGCAACTATTTCCATTCATATTCCTTTTTTTTTCTTATATACCCTGTATATCTAGGAAATAAAATGTATCTCGTAAGGTCAATTCATAAAAAGTTATTACAGGGGTGGCTAAAACATGTTTAGGCTAAAACAATGATCCCAGAATTATTCATTCAGTAGAAATTCAAATAGGACAATCTTATTAACAAAATTGCTAGGCCACATGTTAGTCTTTCATCTTTAAGGTTGCTTTTTAATCTACAAAACTTTTCTCACATTTGCAAGTTAATTCAATGATGAACCTTTCTTCTTTATGAGCTACCCACTTCCAACCTTCATTCTTCAAATCTCTTAGCTTCAAAATCTATAAAAAATATTTAGATAGAAGGATCTATAAATGTGATGCATATAATTCCTTATATTTTTAATTAAAAATATCTTAAAGTGCCTTGTAGGCAAAACTGTTCAACCTATTAAATCTTGATAACATGTTGTTGAGGCTCAAAATTTCAGTTGTAAAATTGATTATTCTTTTCAGGCATATGTTGTAAATATTCACATTTTCATGACATGGACATATACAAAAGCTAGAAAGCACTGGTAAATACTTGAATATTTAGTTTACAAACTAATGAGTATTTGTATATATAAACAAATATGTGTATTTGTATTTTTAGTTTCCATCTGGAAATTTTCTTAAAAACACAATCTTTGTTTTCTTAAATATGTACTCACAGTTATGGGTGATCATTTTCATAATGACACTACCCACATCAGGCATGACTTTTAGGGAAAGGACTCAAGGATATATATTTAGTCTATTGCAGTTGAGTATGTTTGCAAGGAAAGAGGATTCAGGAAATATTTTTCAGAACATCTCAGTTCTTCACTGCAATAAGAACAGAGAAATTCAACATGGCCAAAAACCTATCATTTGAAACAAAATATTAAGACAACTGTCTTAGTTTGCCAGGCTGCTATCACAAATACCACACAATGGGTTGGCTTACAATAGCAATTTATTGGCTCATGTATTTAGAGACTAGAAGTTCAAAATCAAGGCATTGGCAAGGTCTTGCTTTCTTCCCAAAGTCAGAAGCCTCCTGACACTGGCTTGCCAAAATTCTTGAAGTTCTTTGGCTCCCATCACTAGCAATCTTTCTCTCCTTGTGTCACCTCTTCCAGTAGTTTCCACTGACTTCTGGCTTTTTTTTTCCTGTTTGGCTTTCTCTGACTTCTAGCTTCTAGGTTTCTTCTCTTTATATGGCCTCCAGTAATATGGATTAAAACTCATCCTGATTCATTTGGCCATATCTTAAGTAAAAGTAACATCTTCATAAAGTCCTATTTATAAATGGCTTCACAACCACAGGAATATGATTTATAACTAATAACATGTCTTTTTGGGGGGGTACGTAATTCAATCAACCACAACATATAACATCAAAGGGTGAATGAATGCTTCTGCTCTCTTTCCCCCAATAGAGCTCCACTAATGATCACTACAGGGAGCTACCTCTGCCATCCGCTCATCCACTTTTCAAAGAATAGCAGGGCTTATTCTGAGTATGAATTTAGAGGGAGAAACTGGACATGTCTTAGCCAGCTTCTTCCTAGTCCCCACAATCTTGGGAGTGTATTGCCTGCAAGAAGCATGCATTCTGATGGGCAACATTTTACTCTGTTTTAAGGCCTCTTGTCTTTATGAAGAAACTTGGAGTTTTCTAGAGCTTCTGTGACTGTCAGCCACATTCTCTGAAAACAGATTTAGTAATTTCAAAAATGAGCAATAATTTATCCACAACTCTTGCATCTTTTTTCTTCTCCGTTTATTCAGAACTTAGGCAGGTGAAATGAGGAGCTCCTCGAACTCAACCTAAGGCAACTTTTTGCTTTGGTATGCTGTATGGTGGAGTCACATTTCATTATTTTTCCATGTGAGTCTTGTTATTGCAGCACCGTTTGTTGAATTTTTGTTTGTTTATTTTGCTTGTTTGTTTGTTTTTTGGGAAGTGCATGGACCAGGAATTGAACCTGGGTCTCCTGTATGGCAGACCCATGAATTCTACCACTGGACTTCCCTTGCACCCCCCCCAAAACTTAATTGTCTAAAAGTAGTCTGATTTCTCCCAAATCTTCAAGTTCATCAAAATATTTATGACTTTCCAAACTTGGGTGTAGTAACCAAAGGATAAATACTCTACCTATATAAATCACCCCTTATGATTACAGTTTCTACACAGTCTTTTTTTTTTAATTAAAAAACATAAATGGGAAACTATGTATTCTTCTTTACATGGCATGTTAATATGTGTATTTTCATTCAGAAACTGTCAAAATCACATATGAGTTTATCCTCATTATTTGCAGATTCTGTATTTGCAAATTTACCTACTTGCTGAAATTCATTTGTAACTCAAAAATCAATATTCATGGTGCTTTTATGGTCATTTGCAGATGTGCACAGAACAGCAAAAAATTTGAACTGCCTGATATACACATTCTCATCTAAGGTCAAATAAGGCAGCACTCTTCCTTCTTGCTTCAGCTCTATTATTGTAAACAAGTCCCCTTACCATGGTATATTTAATGCCACATTTTTTGTATTTTTGTGCTTTTTTGGTAACTTCATTGTTTAAAATAGCCTCCAAATGCTGAGGTGCTGCCTAGTGTTCCTAAGTACAGGAAAGCTGTAATGTGCCTTTGAGAGGAACAACAGGTCTTAGTTAAGCTTCCTTCAGACATGAGCCTTAGAGCTGTTGGCCATGAGATCAATGTTAATGAATCAACAATTCATATTAAATAAGGTGTCTTTAAACAGAATTACACCTCAAGCAAAGCTATGTATTGACTGATTGATGAAAATACTGTGAGCAGATGCTCACAGAAACCTAACTCTGTATATCCCCTATGAAAATTGGTTCAGTACTTGCTAATTCAGTGTTCTCAGCAACTAACTACCATAAACAAGGTGAATCTACTGAAGAGAGAGGGGATGGGAAGAGAGAGGAGGGAGGGAAAAAGAAAATATTTAATATACTCCTGTATTGATATCTAATAGAAGATGGATGGGACTTGAAAAATAATATTTCTTAATTTCAGAATCTCTTGCTTACTTTCCCCAAATTCATAATTTATTACTATTTTTACTGTGTGAAAACTTATCTTAGTTGTGATTTCTACTGCCATTCTTACCCCAAATCAATTGAAATATGGATTTAGTAATTTTCCAGTTAATTTGCTCAATATAAACCCCAAAAAATTAATAACTCAGGTAAAAGAGATAGATTTCAATTATCTGAATTGACCAGATTAGTAGATGGAACACAAATTCCAACTGTCTTTTGTACTGGGTGACACAGTATAGTCATTTACACGAACTTTTTCTCCTATTCATGTCCACAAAATATATAGGGATAATAATTCTAACCACAACCAAAGAAAAAACAAAAAGCTACTCAAATTGGTAACAGATGTTTACATATCTCAAGATTACTGTGCCATGGATGCAGAGCTGTCAGCACACATCACAACCGCATCAGTGAAGGCTCATGTGGCATCCACCTGTAGAATGGTGGCAATCTATATGCTTTCTATTCCATATCATCTTCAAGGTCAAAAGGACTCTCCATGTAAATGGCTTATCTTTTTTGCAAATTAAAAAAATAATAATGCATGCATCTCCCTCTTCACAATTGGAAAAAAGATATATGCATCCAGATAAGCAAGAAAGAATCCAAGAAATCTGAAAGGTGAAATGATTATTTGCCCTTTGGAATGCACTTCTATTTCTGTTTCACTGAGTTTTCTATGAAAGCCTGGTCTACATGATAATTTTTTTTAATCTGTACAATCTTATATTTCCCAACATCTTGCCACCACTAGATTGCAGTTTCAACAGTGTCACTTAATTTTTGTTTTCTCAATTTTCATTTATTCATTTACTCACATATTTGTTCAAGAAATAGCAAGATTCTTGGAACTAGGAATACAGAGATAAACAAGATGAAAGCCTTACACTCAGGTTTTGTCACTTTGGAGAAGATAGACTAGGAAAGCAACAGGTTTCATTGAGTGTAAAAAGTATTATAAAAGAAGTATATGTCTAGAAGCATAGAAAATGGGTAACTAAGTCAGTTGATGGTAGGTCCGGGGTAGAGGATATAACCCCTGATCTTGATTTTGAAATAGAAAGGAAATTAGATGTTGATTAAACATATGGAAGAGGGAGTTGGTAGTGACAACAGCATGAACAAAAGCAGAGGAATAAGAAGCAAAGTATATTTGCAGAATTGCAAGTTGTTCAATACAGTTGGAAACAAGTGGCAGGAAGAGCTGACACCAGAGTGGTAGGTAGAGAAGTAGGCATTTATATGTGATGTCTAGAAGCTTGGACATTATTCTCAACATTGGAGTCAGTAAGAATTGGAAGAATTGGCAGATTCTGACAATGGACTGGACATGTAGGGCGAAGGGCGTAGGGTCAGAGATGACTGGCAGACTCCTTGATGGCAACCAGGACAGGTGGTGGTTCCTTCAACTGAGATGGGATAGAAAGGAGTAGGCTTTGTAGGGAAATGATGAGTTCAATTGTTGATGCTTTATAGATAGTGGAAGGCCCCTCACATAGAGATGTCGGCTAAAAATGTGTTTACAGAGATCTGTAAGTCAAGATTGAGGTTGTAGCAGGAAATCAACCTCATTCATAGACCCAAAATATAAAAAACAACTTTCATAAAGTCAATTTAAGGGTGCCACAAAACCACATCTGAATCAAAATAGTTCTCCTACTGGTCTATATTTTATTCTATTGGAAGCCACCACTTCAACATTTTCAGAAAGTTGTTAAGTTTGTGTTAGTCCTTTTAGGACATTAATATATCTAGGTAAGGATTGAATTAGCTAACCTAATTAATTTATAATTTTTCACTGATTTTTTAAGAACTTGATTCTCAAGGAATTGGAGATAGGTAGTTATTACTTTTTTTTTTTAATTATATGGGAAGGAAGGGTGAAAACAGGAACACTTTGTAAAGCACAGATAATAATTAAGGTGTACATGATCATGGGGACTTTGGGCAAATAAGGTATGCATAAAGGAAAGAACCAGAGATGGAAGAGGAACAGGAGACGGGTGGCAGCACCAAGGGAAGATATCCTTGGTTTTTGAAACTGGGTATTAATTTCAGTGACCACAAAGGCCCAGGCACAAAGGATTTTTTCCCCTATGATTACTATGGGTAATTGCAGTTCCCATCACCATTTTCCAAATCTACTGTCTCTTAGATATATAGTTCGTCAAAAGCTGTGGCTCCAAAAACTGCATTTGCCCCCTCTTCTAGCCAACAAAGCATTATTTCTCAAATTACGTGGGTTTTTTCTATGCTCCATTCTTGAAATTTATACAAAACATACCCAAATATTAACATCCACAATGCTTATAAAAGGCAAGAAAACATTAAAGCACTAAACACTGTAAAAAAAAAAGAAAACTATTGTCCCCAGCAATAACTCGCCAAAAATTTAGCCCTGCACCCTAAGTGAATTTGTAAAGCAGAAATGTTCATCTCAAACATCTTTACTTCTTTCTTTCCCTCTCATGTATGCCCTCTTCTCTTTCAGTCCAGCATGTCTGGAATCCTTTTGGAATTTCTAACTTCTTATTCAAATTGATTCTTAGAGAAAAAAACAATAAACCTATTCATTGTAAGTAACAAATTATCCATATATCTGAATGTGATCATCTTCATGACATCTGCATTGCAACAGAGAAAAACGATAGACAGAAAAGAAATTACAATCATTTTAACAATGGAGTAAGAACAGGCAGTGGTATCTTTAAATCTCAGCTCGACCTGCACAAGCTGGTTCCCTTCACTATATTTATTGTTGGGCTTGGAAAGCAAGAGCTTCATGAAATCATCTGGACTAGATGCAGTGGGGGTTGCAAGAAGAGTTGACCATGAACAGGGCATTGGAAAGACACATTTACAAGAAACCATCACTGAAAGTTGAAGAGGGGTAATGTCTTTGCTCTACCTGTGCTGGAGGGGCTAAGGGGAGAATTAGAAACAGTGAGATTGTTTATCTGCAAGAAGTCTGCAAGGAATCAAAGAGCAGGAGAAGGCTTTGAATGCATAGCTGCTGGCATGAAATGGAGTGGGTCATCTGTCAGGGAACTATAGGTGGTATGTAGGCACTGAGAGAGGTCCCTGACCAACAGCTAGCCGCAAGAAGCTGGGGAAAAGTAGTTCTGAGAAAGCTTCTTTTTCTAGAGTCTCTAACTTTGCAGTTACTATGGCACTTCATAATAGAAACACAGAGTGTCAAGTGGAGGATGGAATGGATCAAATGGGGTACAACAGAAAATGAGACAGACAAGTCCCTGCTTTCCAGAAGCTTACATTCCAGAGGGGAAGAAGTTGATAAGCAAGTAAGCTCAAATAGCATGATAATTAAAGATTATACAACAGGGGAAGAATGGGTTAATGATTCCAAACCAAGTGAGAAAAGGAGCTTGGGCATATAAATAAGACATGCAAGGATCCTGAGCTAGGCCTTAGGCCTCTCCCCCTAAGACTGAAAACCTACAATCTTCATTCTCTGAAATAATGCTGTGTTGGGACAGAAATATATGCCATCAGGGAAATCCTTAATGACAGCCACAGAGTTATAGACAGAGACTCATTCCCTGCTCCAACAAGTACCTGTGGTGATTTATACATTGGAAAGGAACATCGAAACGGGAAAAATGGTTGGAAGCCTCAATGGACTTGAACCACAAAATGACCATAATCAGAGTTACACATGTACTCTCTACTTAGAGGGAACATTCTTAGAGGGAAACATTCTCTTCCAAGTGAGGTACATTTCCAGAGAATTCATCACTGCATGCTTCACCACACTTACTTATAAATTATGGGCTAGATTAGAAAAGTTTGTTGTCTTTTTTTAATTTAACTCTATAACATTTTTCAGAGTCTATCAATTTCTTTACCATCTCTAAAATATCACTTTTTTACATAACCATACATTTGTGTTTGTATGTATACTACATATGGTAGGCAGAATTCTCAGATGGCACCCCAATTTCCCAGCTCCTGGTGTATACCACCTTCACCAAGTTATTCAGACAAATTCTAATCTAGATACTGCTATGAAGGGGATTTGCAGAATTTAGTCACAAATCAGGTGAGCATAAAATAGGGGATTACCAGAATGGGTCTGACCTAATCATATGTTCCCTAACACAGTTTTCTCCACTGATTGCAAAGAGGAATCAAAAAGCATGAGAAGGATTTGATGCACAGCTGCTGGCTTGAAATGGAATAGACCATCTGTCAAGGAACTATAGGTGATATGTAGGCATTGAGAGTGGCCCCTGACCACAGCTAAAAGGAAATCAGGAACCTTAGTACTATAACTCAAAGGAACTGTAAAGTGCCAAAAATGACCTTAGAAGAAAACCTGAGTCCAGGTGACAATTTAGACCTGATCCACACCTTGATTTCAGCCTGGTGAGGCCCTGAACAAAAAATCTGTCCATGCCATGCCCAGATTTCACCTTTAGAAACAGTGAGATAAAATAAATCTATGTTGTAATTCACTAAACTTGTGATAATTTATTATGTAACCATAGAAAACTAATACTGTACAACATAACAGTAATAAATGCAGGGAGAATTCACAAATTTCTCTTTAGTACTAACAAGTTTTGTCACATTTAGTTTGTAGATAGCTATATGCTTGACACAGTTAACAATTCTCTAGATCAATCAATTTTGTCTTTGGGATGGGGAGGGAAAGACCATGTGTTCTCTTTAGAATTAGGTCTCTTTAGCAGATTGTGAAAGCAATTTGCCATGGGAAAATGAATGTTTTGCAAGAATGTTCCAGTTCTAATATTGCTAAATGTAGGAGAACATAAAATGAGATTAATTTGAATTAACAAAATAAGGAAAGTTATCTACCTTGGGAATGAGAGTTCTCCTATTCTCAATAAAAGACATACTGGTGGGAAATGGTGGCATTCAACAGAGAAGCTGGCTAATCAAGAGTCTTTGCTGTGCTCAAAAACCCTTTGCTTGACATAAGTTGAACTTCTTTTCTCCTCTTAATGATATCACAGAAGGATGAAACTATACCATAATTTTCAATGCCAGAAATTTAACGCAAACCATTACCAAGTTACTCTTTTCAAATAACTGCTGTTTTTAGTCTTTCTAATGTATCTAACTTTCTGGAAAGAATAACATGTACAAATCTGTATCTTATAAACTTCAGTGTTTGTATTTTTGTATGGCGGAAACAATTAAATGAATGCTAGCACAGTTTAAATGAAAACATCCAAACTTAACTGTTACAGAGTTTAAGAGCTCTTTTATATCATATCACCTATAGAATTGGCCTGAAAAAATTAAATCTTAAAAAATGACATATCATAATATCTTCATGTTTCCATTGAATATTTTAAAAATGCTGATTTCATAGTTCATATTTCCATTGCTAAACCATTAAATACTTTCAGAACACCGGTATCTTAATTCGCCATGTAGAATTATATTACTTCAACTCTACCCTTTCTTAGAGCACCAGGTTAACTAATTCATGGATTCATGGGCTGTCAAAGGATCAGGCTCACCTGGAGTATTAATCACCAGGGACATTTTACAGGTGAGAGATCCGAGGCCAGGACCCTCAACCCACATTATCCAAGCCAAGACTCTCAACCTATGGTATCCAAAGGGATGGTGACAATGATTAATGAGGAAAATATTTTAGGTGAAAATTCTTGTTTGGTGGAACAAGGTTTACATACACCCTAAAGCAAAACAGGACCCTTCGCTGTACCTAACCTCCCAGCTTAGAGCAGGGATGTGTGAGGCAACAAGCTCATTTCCAATTGGAAGAGAACCAAAGTGATCAAAATCCAGTTCTACCTGGGGCTAGGGGTCTCTGAGCAGGGTCAGCAGACATTTTCAGTAAAAAGCTAGATAATAAATATTTTAGATCCTGTGGGCCAAGAGACAAAATTGAGGTTATTATGTAGAAGTTGTTAAATAGAAATCATTTGTAGCCTGTGGACCATACAAAAGTAGGCAACAACCTGGCTTTAGCTCATGGGCTGTAGTTTGCTGATCCTCCTTTCTTTCTACCCAGGAAAACCTGTGCCTGTTTTCTTAAGAGAGAAGGTGTAAACTATAATGTTCTTGAGGCAGGAAAGCCTCATTAACTTACCACCTGTAGCAAAAACAGCAGTTGCAGTACCACAGAAAGAGGCCATGGTGCAGCAAATTAAAAATGGTGCTGATGGAAAGAGCAGGAAGACTTGAGCATCGACAAGAATGTAGAGCAATCAAGGGGCTGGGAGGGTAGTGAATGAGACCTTATTCCAGTCTTCTTCCCTGTAGATATTCATAAGGCAAAGACCTCTAAAATTGTTCTCAGGCTATGTAATTGTATTCTTTGATTGTCTTTCCCCAAGGCAACATGCCCTGGAGGAGGAAGGTCACATTTTTACATTTTCATAACCATTGTGTGAGTTGTCTGGAACTTTGAGTTTTTAATGTTGAGATTTTCCTGCATCTCTGAATTCTTGATCATTCTGTTCTAATTATTTACAGTGGATTGGTGAAGGAAGGAAGGAAGGAAGGAAAGAAGGAAGGGATGGAGGGAGGGAGGAAGGAAGGAAGGAAGGAAGGAAGGAAGGAAGGGAACAAAGCCAGAAATTCTTTGAGATTTTTTTTGAGAGGAGGGTGGGAGGATAATGTGGGGTGATGGGGGAGGGAGTGTTCACTTACCAGACCCATGTTTGCTGAATGAATACTCTGAAACTCCTGAGTGGTGCCATTAGTGAACCTGGTACTGAGAGGGTACAAAAAGTCTCAAAAGTTCAGTGAAGACCTAACACTGTGGGCCATAGCAAAGTTGCTATATAAAATGTAGGAGGAGTTCAGAGATAAATTTTGCTCCTAGCAGGAACTGTTTCCATGGCTGGGGCTTGTCAACATGGCACAACTGCCACCATCTTCTCAAGCTTTGAAGATGCTATTGTAACCCCCTAAGGACATTGTGTTCACTCAGGGCATTGGTTGCTGCACGGAGAATGTATACAAATCCTAATAACCAATAATTCCCAAATCGTAAGCCCAGTGGCCCTTCTACTGTGTGAGACTGCAAAAGCCATTTCAAGAATGAGGGTATAAAATTTTTATGCTACTTACAAACTGATAGATTAGCCTGCCACAATTTCATGGAGATGAGTAGAAGACACGAGTCTCCTGCTCAAAGAGAAAAGATTTTGTTACTTAAACATCATAAGCTATCATGTTTGTGTGGGTGGATGTCATGCATATAAGAGGTTTGCATCATAGATGTGCAACCATTTGCTTATGAAACCCCAATTTTTAAAATATTAAGCTGCTGGAAAACTGCCCAAATTTGGCCCTGGAGGTAGATATTGTCTTTATTTGCCTAGACAGTAAGCAAACTTGTCTTCTGCTCCAGAGAAAGACACTATCTCTATCTCCCAAGACTGTTTGCTCTACAAATATCCTTCAAAGACTGTCTGGAACAATTGCTGTCAGTTTTTGCAATTTTGCAATTGCAATTGCTTGCAAAACATACAGAATGTGACAGACCCACAGAGAATTGTCTCCCAACAGATCCAGACTTGCTTAAATTCACCACCCTTCCATTCCCTTATTAAATTTCTAGGTAATAAATAAATTGTATCTGTACCTCTTTTCCCCCCATTTCCCATCACATCAATACTTATTAGTCAACCAGAGAGTAAGCAATTATTTATTGGGTACCCATTGTAATGTGTCTTTATTCCTATGAAGCTCAAAATCTTTAGGAGAAATGCTGACTGAGTCATGATTTCTAACCACTCCAGTCAGGGATACTTGAGCCAAGCCACTGGATTCCTCAGATCCAATTTGTGCTCACATGTCAATGAAGAGAACTTAGAGACTTAGTTTCACATAGCAGGGAAGTCTGAGAGATGAGTACATTGCAGCCTGGAATAACATCAAGCTTTTTTTTATTAAGGAAGTCAGAAAATATGGACACTGGGTGAAATTAACAGCCTCTGACACAAGAAGGGACTCTTTTAAAATTACCAGGGATGATATTTTTTTGGAGAAATTATTAATCTGATACAAAATCAATTTTCCCCCAAATATCAACTGGTTGAAAAAGAAAAGACCTAGACAATACCAGAACTCAGAGAACCTTTATTAGATATTTGAGTAGGAGATATAATGAATAAAGGAGAAACAATAATTGAAAGAATGATAAATGAGAATTTCTTTAGCAGAAGAAAAATTAAATGTTAAAGACATTTAATGAAATAATTCATGAAAGTACAAGCCATAACTATGATGGAAAATATCTGAAGTTTCTCCAAGGATGAAGGGGAAGAGATAGACAGAAAGCAAAATAGATTATCAATGCATTTCTTTTCTGCAAATATCAGATTTTAGAAGATAGTGGACCAAAACATGCACAGAGTTTGAAAGGAAAATTTTGTAATCCAATAATTCTGTGCCCAGCCAAATCAGGATTTAACTTCAAGGGAAAATGAACAATAGTTTCATAGATGCAAAATAAATCTCCCCATGTGTCCTTCCAGAAAAAAATAGCTGAAAGTGTACTTCATCGGCTTGAAAATCAAACAAAAATAAAGATGCTCAAGATATAGTGATAGAAGGAAACTTTCATTTAAAAATGTATATATAAATCTATATAGGAAAATCTGGAAAGATGTAATCAACAGTTTAAAAAGATTCTTTCCAATATAGTAGCCATATTCAACTAACTCATGAGCACTTGAAATGTTGCTAATCGAAATGATGCAGAATATATTTTGAACACATAATATGAATAAAAGAATTTAAAATATTTCATTGATAATTTGTATAGGTTACATGTTGAAATGATAATATTTGGATACATTGGGCTAAAATATTTTTGAAATTAATTTTACCATTTCTTTGTACTTTTTTAATGTGACTAATAGAAAACTTAAAAATTACACTTGTGGCTCACATTTGTGACTCGCATTTTATATTTTTGAACAGCACTGCTCTACATTATTCTGCATTTTCTGAACTTCTATGTTTCATATCCATTCATTTAAAACTAAAAATATAAAGCTCTTTTAAAAAGACTTTTGTTTAAAGGCTAAATAAACAAAAGTAGAGATAAATGGAAATGCATGTGAACAGTCAGGTATTTGACTTTTGCATGGCAATTCTTCAGTAACACAAGTGGAAAAGCATGCAATAATGTTGGGCAGATTAAATTAGTAGAGGAGCGCTCATCTTATCATAATCAAATAAATGTGGTTGGTCAGATAGCTACAAAAAGATTGGTCTATAAGTCTTGTTCTCAAGGTCCAAGGAGCCTGCAAAGAATTTGAATGTCTAAGAAACACTTTTGCACACCTATACTATTATATCTTTTCAACAATGAAATGAAGAAAGTAAGGCACCTGCCCCCCTTCATTATTACCTGCATGATTCAGATGAGGAACCATAAGAACAGAGACTTATAGAACAGGGTTGACTTCACAAGTGTGAGATGGCTCCAGGACCCAAACCAGACCTTCAGCTTAGTGTTCTTTTCTCTCCATCACCCTGTCCCTTAGCGACATTGCATGCTGTCCTCCAGTCACTAGATGGAAACTTGAAATTGTTATTCTTCTCTGATGAAAAGGAAACTTTCCTCAAGGAACTGTGTCATGGTTGATTTGAAAATTATACATTGTTTTGTTGGTGATCTAACAATGGAAATTAGCTGTGTTTTGAGCACTCAAGACTGGAGGGTGTCACTGGAATCTAAATTTTGTAGAGAAGGTCTTGTGGACCTTTCTGAAAGGACCAGGATTAGAACAACCTGCTGGCCAATTTAAATAATTACTAATTATAATTATCTAATACAAGGTTTAATTTTCCCTCTCAGAAATTTGCCATGGTATGGCTTGTGGCATAGAGGATTATTCTTGTCAGTGACTCCAACAAAAGAAGCACAGATTGATGTCAAGTGAATATCAGCAGAAGGCCAAACAGTTCAAGACCACAAGGCAATGAGAGAAAGAGATGATTAATCAACCTGCAGCACTTTGGAGATACATTTAAGAAAATTATGGAGAACAAATTCATGTATCAGTTATGTGGAATAAAATGCTGGCATTTGAGGGAAAGACATAAAGGTTATATAGGCTTTGTCATAAAGGCATAAATGCTTTATCAAATAAAGGACAAAGTGACTAACTATGTAACCTTGATTTTTTGCCACCGCCATTTTGAAGATTTGGAGAAATTGGATGAAGTCTTTTGAGAAAATAGAAAAATAATGCATTTTTATTAAATTTAGACTATGAACTGACTAATGTGATTGTAATTTTGTTGACATTTAGATATTTAGATATGCAAGTAAAATAACTTTGGGTCAAGGCTAATTGACCTTTTCAGGAGTAAAGATAATATGTAATTATAATTACAGAGAGAAGAGTATGAGAATGACTATGATTTATAACGGTTTGTGGATAAATGTATTTCAATGTGGTACAATTAAATTTCTTCTATCAATTATCCCCGTATAGAGAGAAATAAATGGGCTTGAGAGTCTAATATCAGGTGAAAGACCGAACTGTTAGTATCAGATGCAAAGTGAACACTTAAGTAATAATGGAATGGAGTGTTGGGAAATTTGAACTGAATACACTTCTTAGGAAGTTTATAGATAGGCAAATTTGCTGGACTGAATCAGAGCTTCTTCTCTAAGTCCATTTGGACAGAAACACAAACCTCCCTTTGAATTTTCCTGAACTAGTTGAAGCAATTTTAACTGCTATAGAGAAGACAGCATGGAGTAGAAGACACATCCTTGGACCTAGAGAACTTGTCTTTGACAATTTAATAAAACTCTCTGAGTTCAAGTTTCTTTATGTTAAAGGGAAAGTAGTAGAACTTACTTCTGAAGGATGTCAATGTGAAGATTAAATGAGGTCATTTACCCAAGAGGTATTTGTTGGCACTTAAAAAGCTCTGCATCAGTCAAAATCCCAGCAGGAAATAGATGATGCACTCCAACAGGGTAACTGAGAAAAGTTAAATGAAGACCCTACTCAAAAACTGTGGGCAGGATTAAGAGAAATCAAAAAGGAATGCTGAAGCATCCCCAAGCAAGAAATATGAGTGAGACTGAAGTGGAAGGTGAAGGGGCAATTTCCAGAACCCAGCAAGCTGTGATTTTACCTATCAATGTAGGAGAGACTGCCTGCCTAGAGCCTGGTGGCCTTTAGTATAAGTGAGAAAACTTTCCTATCCTGCAGCCCAGCAGGAAGAGAGCCATATTAATCAGCATCCCATCTATCTCTTCTACTTTCAGATCTCGTGTTGCAGTCTCCCATTAACTGAGCTCACCCAGAAGTCAGAGCGCAAAGGAGCTCAGTGATTATGACTCAAAGAAGGCAGAGAAGGAGGAGAAAACTATGTAAATAATTGCCTCAATCTTCAAGTTTTGTTGCCCTAGCTCACAGGTATTATCAGGGACAAAGCCTGCTGCTATGTAGAAAGCAGGTATGCTAGAATGATATAGGCTATAATAATCTTTTGCCTTGCCCACACACTCACATTTCAAAAGTGGGAGTTTGAAAATGGAGACTAAAAGAATAAGCAAGTGGAGAGAAGGAGAGAAGGAGGAGAAGGTCTATTCTTCCTTGGATATGATCACACATTGTTAAGACCAAGACAATTACAGAGTTTTATGATTGATTAGTGTATTAGTTTCTCAAAGCTGCTGTAACAAAGTACCACAGACCAGTTGATTTAAATGACAGAAATTTATAATCTCACAGTTCTGGGGGCTAGAAGTGCAAAATCAAGGTCTCAGCAGGGCCATACTTCCATCCTTTTAAAGGAGAGAATCATCTTCTGCCTCACCCTTGGCTTCTGGTGGGTGGCCAGTGATTTATGGTGTTCCTTGGCTTCTGGTGACATAATATCTGCCTCTGTCACATGGCTGTTTCTCACCCTCTGTCTCTACCTCACTGTCTGTGCCCAGATTTCCTCTCCTCATAAGGTCTCCAATCAGTTTGGATTAGCTCCCCCCACCCCAACCCCAATCCAGTTTGGCTTCATCTTAACTAATAAAATCTTCAAAGATCCTATTTACAAATAAGTTTACATTCTCAGTACCAGGAGTTAAGATTCAGACATGCCTTTTGGGGAGACATAGTTCAATCCACAACAATTAGCAGCTTGTCAAAGGAGCAGACTCCATGATTTCAGTGTGTGTATAGTTTGGGCTTTTGTTGTAGGTCATTCTTTCAAGCACAGCTTACATTTATTGAGAACTTAGTGTGTACCAGGCAATGAGTAACTTGTGTATTTTCTCCCTTGAGCCTCATAATAACCACATTAGGTAATATTCAGGCATAGTTTCACTATAAGAATCACTTGACTGCCACTAAAACTAGATCCTTCTCTTTGAGGTTGTTGTATTGAATTAAGTCCATAAGTAAATCATCAGTCTCCTCACCAACCCCACAAAGGGCTAACTTCTGGTTTTTTTCTTTGTTGTTGTTGTTGCTCCTGATAGGCACCTGGATTGTTTCCGAATCTTGGCAATGCCGAATAGTGCCACTATGAACTTCAGTGTGCAAATGTCTGTTTGTGTCACTGCCCTCAATTTTTCTGGGTATATACCAAACTGATTTCCACAGTGGCTGCACCATTTTACATTCCCACCAACTGTGAATAAGTGTTCTAGTTTCTCCACAGCCTCTCCAACATTTATAGTTTCCTGTTTGCTTAATAGCAGCCATTCTTGTAGGTGTGAAGTGATATCTCATTATTTATTAACAGAAGAGAGAGTGGACTTCATTGCAAAATATATCTCATATCTACTCTCTCCACAAAATAGGTGTTGTCAAACCAGAAATAGTTGCAGGAATATCTCTTTCTTCATTCCTTCATTCATTTTGCTCATCAAGTATGAACTGAACACTCATCCTTGACAGATGGTGTTAGGCCCTGGGTCTTAAAGATGAACATTTATCAGCGCTCTTGTTTACAGAGGGGCTCAAACATGGAGGAACACACAGGTCCAAAGTATGCCATTTAAATTAAGGTTGGGAGACCCTCTGAGGTTTATATATTCCCTATATCCCCTCTGCCCACCCTACCCCCACAAAATGGGTGAGGTGAACTGAGCTCAGCATTTTCTTAAATTTGTCATCACACACTCTATTGGGACTCCTTTTATTTTGAATGATAAAGCCCAATTCAAACCACAAGAACCAAGATTCCTTTCACCATCCATTCCCCAGCTCTGTCTTTAAATGACTTCCTTCTGCAGGCAGCTTCTCCCCATCTAGCAGGAAGCCTGTTTTTGCCAGCAACCCAGTTTCACATCCTCCCAAATAGAGAGACAGTTTTCTTTCCACATGTTGATGTGTTAATTGAAAAACATTAGTTGAAAAAATATCTGGTTGGCCTTTTCTCGGCTCACGTGGTGACCTCTGGACTGACTATTTCTTCTGGCAAGAGCTGGGTGCCATGTGGCTATGTGAGGGAGAGTGTAGAGTGGGGTTGTCAGTGTACGCGACCAGAAGAAGGAAAGAGGAAGGTATTCTGAAAGCACAGTCCACTGGAATCACTAAAAATCTAAAATCCATTATACTATATAAATATTTTGTTCAATGAAACATGATACATTAGTCCATTATGACTCATATGTCCACACAATACAAAAATCTGGAAAGTGGTAGAAAATAGATTGAAAAACTATTTCAGGGATAAAATGTACTAACTATGGTCACATTTGTGTTTCCATTCCTGTTAAAATCACCTCTATAAGAAGGATTATGATTTTGCTCTTGCCTGTTTCTGCTAGGGTCTGGCATATAAACTATGCCTTGTATATTTTGTGAATGAGAGGCCCTGCTCTGTTTTTATTGCCTTAAAGTTCCAGAGCTCAGTAATTACAAATGCTACCAGGATTTTTCACCTTCTTTAAAAGCTCTGTATACTATGTTGAAGGAACTCAGTTTGGGATCAATCCTTGTAGACCACAATCACAGATTTTCTCTTCACCATTTACTTCTCTGTTGTCTTCTCCATTGTACATCTATTGCCACTACTACCTACACCATAAAAACACCAATGTGCTCATAATTTCTTTGGACAATTTTTAATGTGAATTAGCTCATTAATAAATAATGTCTATTGCCTTTCTCTCTCCATCATTATGTTAAATATGCAGTATACAAAGTAAAACAGAAACATTCCTGGAGACTTTCCTTGATAATTTCTACTTTATCTCTCACTTAAGAACATTTACTCAATTTTTATTCATTAAAAAAAATGTGTAATATTTAGAAGAAAGACTAAGAGGTCAAGAAAGAATGAAAGGAAGGGGAGACACATCTATTTCATCTGCATTTCTGATTTTTTTGTCATCTTCCCTCTAGCAAGCACTGGCCTAAATAACCATTTTTTACTTCTAATTGTAAGCATTCACACCATATTTTTGATTTCTTATATTTTCCTCTCTCAGGACCAGGTAGACTTAGGCCAGAGACTATTGAATGGCTTGTTCTGTAATTCCACAAGCGTCCCAAGAACACTTGGTGTGAGCTCCTGGAAGAAGGCCCTGTATTTACTGAAACTGACAGATATAAAATGAGTTTTATTCTGGCAAAATGTCTGGAATCCTTTTAAACCTAGTCTAATTTTTGGTACATAAAGGTCTTGTTCCCCATAGGAAGCACTCTATGATAATTACCAAATGAATTAGCACAAGGCAGAAATGTAACACCAATTCAGAAAAGGGAAATGTCACCATTGTAGCAGCACAAATGACATCATTGGGGTGCCAGAGCTGTGAGAGTGGAAGAGTTCAAGGTGGCAGCCATGCATCCTTGATCAGCAATTTCCAGTTAGAGTCATGTCCAAGGGCAGGGGGCAAAGCAGGAAAGACATATCAGCAATAAGTCAGAAAAGCAGGAAAATGGAAAAAGTTTTAAAATATAATAAATGGACTTGGAAGCCAAGGACGAAACCAGGAACTCAGGTCACAGCTGGGAGAAATGAAGCTGAAGGAGAATGCATGGAGAAGCTGAGTCATAGAGTACAAAGCATGGAACACCATGAGTCAGCCATCCTTAGGATAACACACAAGAATAGCTCTTCCATGAAATTGCTACCCTTTGGAGGTTCTTGATGACTGTGCCTTTGTTGTTGTCTTATGTTAGCAATGACCTGGGCTGCATTGTAGCTTGGCCCCTGACATTTGAGGGTCTGGTGACCACAGGGTCCCAGTGATAGTAGCTTTAAAAGCATTCAGAGCCTACTGAATGGAAAAGAGGGAGTTTATTCCAAAATATAATTATATAATAAAGAAACAAGTTGAGAAGGCAGATTGGTCCAGATTGCAAAGGACTAGTCTTATGGGTTGAAGATAACAGTCAATGAGTTCTTTGGAGGAGTGAAGTAACATAACATAATCAGAACTGTGTGCATAAAAGAAGGATTTTCTTTTATACTTTGAATCTATTTCATTTATATTAAATCATATACCCTAGTAGAAGTCATACAACCTTAAAAAATGCTGATTATACACTGTTAACTAGTAAAAGAATGAATTTTTTTCTAACATTTCCCAAACCCTATTCCTTAAGCTTCATATAACTTAAAATTAGAACATGCTTGAGAAACACTAAGTAAATACCATCCAAAAGGTTTCTTTACTTAAGAACTAATGTCATTTTAATCTCCAAGAATGGAATCTATTTGCATGCTTCTGAATTGTTTGCCCTTGCACAATTTGTTCTCGAAGCACCTACTGACACCTCTCCTAGAGCTAGTAGAACCTCAGCTGAGGTATTGTTTTAGTTTACTGGCTTGTTCCTAGGAAACCAAGCCATCAGTTTGACTGATTTTGCTCACTGACTAGAATGGTTTGGAAAGAAGTAGCTAATGAAGGGCAGAATCTACCGTCTCCCTAATTGTCAAAGTCTTGGTATTGTGCCTAAGAAAATGTTTCATACATAATACACTAAATGTCCTCTGGAAAGAACAATGCCCAGCTTTCAGGATTCTGAATTCACTTCAAGATATTTTAGTACCTTATGGTAATTATTTCCAAATTCCATTTTACTGCTAAGACATAGAAGCCCACATTCTAAAATTATCTAATAATCCCTACTCTTTCACTAAAGCAAGTCAAGGAGGTGAAAGTACCTTGTAAACTGTTTAGGTCTTGTAAACTATTCAGTCTAATAAATGGATATTAACCAATGTCTTTTGGTGTAAATAATACATTTAGTATCCTTGTTCAACTCAGTAGCTTAATCATTGAAATAGTTTAATCACCCAAAAACAACATTCTTTGGGTACATATCTTCATTAAAATAAATGCCACATGAATAAGAAAATATAAATCAAAATCACCATAAATGATCACTAAAGTTGTGGTCATATTTTGAAGACCTTGATTAAGTATTAGGTTGGGACAACTACTTCATCTACCTCTAATCACAGAAAAGTTACAGAGACTTTTTATCCCCTAAAGTTGTGTGTTCACTGCACCTCATAAACGTCTTATGTAATTGATGCACTCCTTCTGTTAGTTCTAATTTCCAGCCTACCACATCCTTCTATAAAACCATAGCTGGGAAATAAAAAGAAAAGACTGGATACAATGTCTGTGACACAAAATACAGACTCATCGTTGACCTAAGCACAGATCCTGAGTATTTTTACGTTACTCTGCAAATTTAAAACATGCTGATGCACATAGTCAATAATCAAGTACATGAATTCTGGACTCCTTCCCCAATTGCCCACATTACTAGGTTTCTGATAGAAATCCCCATATTCTGAATTCAGTTCATTGAGGCTTTAAATGTGAATATAGTTTAATCACTAAACTATGTGCTGTTTTTAAAACATAACCCATTAAAAATAGGTGCTAGAAGATGGAACTGTTCACCAAGCACTTTTCTAAGAATATGGTATCTGGTTTTTGTTTTTTGTGTTTTGTCTATTCATAAGACTTTAAGAAAAATTGCCAACATTTATAGCAGGAACTTAATAAATTGAGCAATACATCAAAACATGGTCTGACTACTAACTGGTCACAGGAATAATTAATTTTAAAAAAAAAGAGTAACTAGAAATCAGTTCCGTGACTCAGAGTATGATCAATATATTTTCTAAAACTAGGAGAATAAAACAAAACCAGAATATCCAAATATTTTGCAAACAGAACCTAGACATTTCATTTGGTTCAAGTTCCTGATGTATAAACCATTATAAACAATCAGGCAAAGGAATAGACGGCTGGAGCTTCTTCAAAAGAATGATGCAAATAGCAGGAAGAAAATTAATAAACAACAGATGCACACATGAGCATTCAGTGTAGCTGGCTGTGAGTACAGTGTGTGCTGTTTTGCTTGTGCATATGTTCCCTTAACACATGAAGTATTTGTGTCTGTAGGTACCAGACCAAAAAAATGCCACCACAAATGAGTCTTGCATCTTATTAATAACTGTAATTATAGTAGAAGTAAGAAAGATAAGTACCCATGGTGAAAAGAAATATTTTTTCCCTTAGCAAAATACTCCCCTTTCCCTTCAAAAACAAACATGTTATGGGTAAGGAAAAACAAAACAGTGATTTGATGGAGAATCAACTGATGCATGCCCTCCTGAGGCAGCTTTTTAATGTGCAAATCAGTTCCATCCATTTGTTTTTCATGTATTAGGTGGATTTTCCAGACAAAATTCTCCTAATTGACTCTGAATAGGATATGCCTCTACTTTCTTTCTGTACTTGCACCTTTTCTATGTCCAGTCTCCTATACAAGCAAATAAAAAGCTAAAAGAGATGCAATAAGGGCCAAACAATTAATCAGATTGGATGTACTTGTCTCCATTAGAAAAATAAAAAGAGAAAAGCAAACATACCAAGAATGAAGATTGAATTATTTCCATTCAAGATTGTCTTTCTACATTTTTTTCATAAATTCTACAAATATGCACTAGGTACCATACCTGGACCTGAGACTATAATGCTAAGTATGAGGAACACAGTTCCTGTTCTCACAGAATGTGTGGTGCAGCCAATAAAAAGTCAAAGATAAAAATTTATTCAGGAGATTAGCTTTGAAATCAGTCTACTGAATAGTCTTACTAAGGTATTTAATGTACTCATTCAAATATTCACATATTATTCACTCAACAAGCATTTATTCCTACTATATGCTTATAACACCTCATTAAAACCAGATGTAGATATAAAGAAGAATAAAAACATTATGCTGGAAAAATCAATCAGTAAGCTAGCCACACAAATGCCCACTAATATGATGTGATAAGTGGCAAGCACACGGTCAGTGTTGAAAACAAAATGTTTGTTCTTGTAACAAAAGTAAGACCAAAGGGCTATATGGTCACATAGGATTTGACTAATTTTCCCTGATGAAGCTGGAAAAGTTCCCACAGAGGAAATGGCATTCCATTTGGGTTTTAAGGGATGGATACGCATTTCCCGGATGTCAAAGAATAGAAAGGCTATTCTGGAAAAAGGTAGTATCTCATGCAAATGCCCAGAGACCTCTGAAAATGTGTACAATAATCACTTATGCCAAATTTCAAGTTCTCCTTCTGTGGTTACTAGAATTGATGGTTTACTCTGTACATGATATCCTCAAGAGAATTTTGGTTTCTCTACATATGAATTTTAGGTTCTTCCTGCTGCACATAATTAAAGAAATAGGAAACTAGAAGTTGGGAATAGGAAGCATCAATAAATTATAAGGTAGAGGAAAAAGAGAGGTTTTCTAAAATGAAACTGAAGGAGAGAGAAAAGGAGCTGAAGAAGGATAACCTCAAGCCTTACAACTGAGTCTGTGGCTTATGAATGGAAACATCCCTGAGCTTATGGGTGAGGAGGGCCTTTGTTATGCAGTTATCATATTCAGAATTTGCACCACTTAGCAAAATATAGCGTGGTGGAGGTAAAGAAATAACCCCTCCCCAAAGTTGCTTTCCAACTCAAATATCTATATGAATGTTTGCAGTGAAGCCAAAGTGAAGAAAAACAAAGTCATTAAATCAGAAAGACCGTGAAAATTTAGATGGTGGACAGAAATACTTTATATTCACAGGCTCAAAAAAAATTAGAAGAATTATACTAAAATATGGGAAAACGTGATATCAAGAAATTCCCAGAGATCAAATGATGATTAATAAATATGCATCCATTCTATGCTATCATTACCAAATGAAGGTGCATGATATAATATTGACATTCTCATTATTTGGTTGACTCTTTTTATGGTTCTATTTTAATAAAAAGAAAGTATACTCATCAAAATTTTGATAGATTGACTCAAGCCCTACTTTTCCCATTGGGCTGTACAATTCTCACATAAGTGTTTCAGAAACATGGGTATTAAGAAGGGGCTAGGGCGGCTGCTGTGGCTCAGCAGGCAGAGCTCCGACCTGCTGTGCTGAAGGTCTGGAGTTCGATCCCTGGTGCCTCCTGCCCATATGCAAATTAAAAAAAAAAGAAGGGGCTAATATGTTGCATATAGCCAAATTTTTAAGATCCTATTTGACTGCATACATATTACCTTTCAGGAATTCCAAGAGGCAAGTTTGGTAAAGGGAGATGATGGAGTTTAAAATTTTTCCTGTAACCAGTAAGACAGCAAAGGAAGTTTTTTGGTGCCTCTGTCTTGAAAATAATTAATTATTTATTATGGCCCACTCCTCTTGACTAATAAGGATATTTTTTAATGATGCCTTTAAAATATGCTGGGTTTTTGTAGAAATGCAATGGAAATTGTATCTTTTATTGTGAGCAATAATGCATTAAGGTATAATGATTTTACATGCATAAACTACAAAATAAACAATACAAGAGTATGAGTTCTTCAACCTGGAATATAATAGAATTTTGTGGTTCCTTCATTGTAAATGAATGAGCCCTTCTAAACTGCATGCATTGCTTCTTAGACATATAGAAATTAGGCAATCCTATTGGCCAGAGATTCAAGATCTCACTCCTGGATTACAATGCCAAGTACATTCAAGAGATAGAAAGAAAGAAGCAGAAATCTGGCATTACACACCAATCACATGTAAACTATATACAACAGTACTCTTCTCAATGCCAGTAAAGCTCCAAGCCACATGAAAGTAATCAATGCCATGATGACATCATCTTCCCTAAACTTCCCATTTGTCCCATAGCCATTGGGCACTGTGCTCTTTAAGGCAGTTTTCCCCTTTTGTGTTGCTAACTGAACCATATTCTGTTCTAAATTGATTTTTTAACTCTCTTTCAGATTGTGAAAAGAAAATAAAATATAGTATTTTACAAATTTAGCAGAAATAGCAATTAATATTACTATTAACTAATTTATAAACTATACATTTAAAAATATGCCTACCTGTTTATTGTGTGTCATCATCACTAAACAGATCAGCCATATTCCTAACAAGAAATACTGGCACTCTCAGACAGTATAATTTCAGGTGAGATTAATTTTAAAAAACTATTTGTAAAGTTGTGGGCAAGACCAAAAAGAGACAACGCAGTACCCCCAGAATAGCAAGAGTGGAGGGTGTTAGCACTCCTCGATCTGACGGTTAAGGATAGAAAGAGTTTCCCAAGCCTCAGCAGAGTGACTACATAGAGAAGGCCAAATAACAGGAGGTGTGGTCTTCAGAAGCAGGTGGCAACCAGTCCATGATGACCTGGCAAGTTGGGGGCCAGAAAAGTAAATACCCCAACCTCACTTTTCTACCTCCCTCTCATCTTTTCCCAGTGTTTCCCATTGACCAAACACAACTGGAAGCAGAAGGACAAAGAAACTTTTCAATGCAATCCATACTGGTCAACCTCAGGGGTTCAGCAGGGAGGAAAAAGGTGAAAAATGGAACTGGAGGAGTGAATGGAAGATATATAGCACAAAGCTACACAAAACTGGAGCCATATATGTCATGCTGGCTAGATGGTGAAACAGGTGGCTAGTGATTCCTGGAGTCTAGTCAATACCTGGCAGATATAAAAAATGTATTTAATAAAGTATGACAGATTATACTATAATGTTTCAACAATAAGTTTTCATTTAACAAGCATTTATTGAGCATCTGCTAGGCATGAAGTACTCGTTGGAAGGTAAAGAGATCTACAGCATATTGCTTTCCCTTATGGAACTCAGGAAATTGATACAGAAAAAAATACAAACAGAGACTCAGAAAGGCAAGTTTTCAGTGTTGGGCAAGTCTTGCATCAGGTTCAAATACTATTCAAGACTCAGAGTTGGAATCTGACTAGCCTCAGAAAACGTCCTAGGGAGAAAGTCAGTCATAAGGAACAGAAAAATGAAAACAACTCAGTTATCAAAGCTGAAATAATAGTAACTTGATTATTGCTACTAGTTTAAAGGACTTCTTGTTATGCTGGTTTAACAGAACTGGGAAGAAGGAAGAGGGAATATTACTCCCATTTTACAGATAAGGAAATTTAGGCAAGAAATGCTGTGACTTGCTCCAGATTAAGCAACCTGTTCAGGACTCAAAATCACCTCTTTTGAATCAAATCTAGGAGCTTCTTTTCACACATTATATTGCCTCTCCACATATAAGATGGAAACTTAGTCAAAGAAAAACAAGCAAAAAGGGCTTAATTTAGCATCAGAGGAAACAAAATCAAAGTGGGATCAGCTGTAAGGCAAGACAAGCTAGCCTACAATGTAGAGAGGCTAAAATCCAGCAAGAGATTACGTCTCCAAGGCTTAGGATTTGTCCATGTATAGTCAGAGATATATGGCACAAGCTATAGCAGGAAATGAGAAAAGTCATTTCAAATGTATAAAATTAAGGGAGCAAGTGTAGTCTGAATATTGTAGAAAGGTAGATCTTTCTAAAAATAAGAGCAAAGCTCCCTTTTCTTGCAAATGTCAATAGACAGTTGTGAGTTCTCCATGAGCAGCTGGGGTACAGGGAGACATTTCAATGGCATGGTTTCCCTGAGAAGTCTTTTATGAATTTATACTGGGAGAGTGGATTTGATTTTCCTCATCATAATCCATCATACTTTCCTCCTAGGCAAAGTTATGGAGGATACATTGTCATGCCCTCAAGGCTGGAATGGGAAAGCTACATCATATTCAATTCAAGGAAAACTGTAGATTGAACAATTTCACAATAAGGTCACCCCCACAATTTGTCATCTATGCAACACCAAACATAGAATTTCATTACTCTACAGCACTCTAATTGCCTCCCATTTGCTTTACATCTTTCCAAGGCATAAACAAACACACATGCTAATGGCCTATCAACCATCACTATATACAGAGAATAGAAAGGAAGTTGGTTTGAGAGTTGTATTTTTCTTACCTTCATATATATATGCATGCAAGTATCTATGAGCATGTCTTAGCTTTCATGGCTTCTTAGATAATAGGATCTCCTGGCTGAAAAAATCATTCCCCATATTGACATAGGGAAAAGACCCACAACTAATGCTTGGACTTAATTACTTGGGAAAGCCAAGAAATAGAACAAATGATGAAATAAAGCAATAGGAAACTTGACTTGGCAGCTTGTCATTAAAAGTGAAGACCTTGCAATGGAAGGAGAGCTCTTATAAAAGGATACACATATCAATCAAACTTTTTATCTTTTTGAAACCAATGCATACTACTTTCAAGATCATAAAAGTAAGTAAATAAATAAATTTATTTACTTTTTTTCTATCTTTTCATTTCCTCTTGCTTAGGTGCCTCCAAATTGTCATTGAAGACATAGTTTCAAAGATGTTAATGTTGCAAAGGATCTAGACATTGCCTAGCAGTAATTGATTTTAAAATAATTTTTCTGGGGAATACCTTGTTCAAAATCAATGAAACGCCAACATATAGCATAACTCTGCCCTGGTTAAAGTCCTGGAAGGCTGAGAATCAACCCACTAGAGCTCCTTCCCCCTCAATCCCATCTTCAGTGGCTCCTAAAAGGATTGTAGATAATTCCCCAGGGAGCTCTGACATAGAACAGTCCCTAAACAAGGCACAGAGGATGAAGTGACACAAGATGCTAAAGGTGGTGCATTGCAGAAAAACATTCTTTTCATGTTTTCTTATCTTGTAAATATCGGCTTATATTTTAGGTCTATAGAATGACTTACCAGCGGAAGAAAACTGTACCTAATAGCTGAAAACTGATTTACTTTCCTTTTTTTTCATTTCAAGAAATCAAAACACCTGGTTGTGAAATTCAACCCTTTTGAAACTGTCACACAATCCTAGAATATTTAATTATGGCCCAAGTACTGATAATATCAGTTTTATATGTACTGTTATTTGGCAATTAAATTTCTCAGATTACCATTTTTTTAAAGAGTTCTCCCAAGTGCGTCAAAGGCAAGGGATCATTTTTCAAACCTGTCTTGTTTCGTTAATGACTCAGTCTCTCAAAGTTTATACTGAAATCATTATTTATATTACAAAAGTAATTAATCCCTAAAGTAAGAACAACTACATATAGTCTCTATGAAATTCCTAGCCTTAAAACTCATTTTAAAAGGCTTGTTTTCTTAAGCATTGCTTAATGTTACCTAACTATGACTAGTACTGTACAAAAATTTAGAACACATGAGAGAAGACTATGGCAACAGTGGAACTTGGGAAAATATGTGTATTGGAAGGAAAAATATGATGCTGGGGGCCAATGAAGAGATCAACCTTGCAAAAAAATAAAAAGGGATCATATAAGAGTTTGGCATATGGTGTCTTTTCAATTGTGTGGCTTCATTTAGCAAATTTGGGGCTGTCTTTATATTTTCCATTACTATAACTTTTGTGTCAGCAAGCATAGTATGGCCTTCTCTATCACAGGCCTGACTCTGAGTCAATGTTCAACATCCAAACCACACATAAACTATTTTTCACTTAGAATGTGCTCATCCAATAACTTAATAAAAGTACTTTAATGGTTGGAAAGAAAAAAGAAATTTGCCTTATTCTTTTAGATTTAAAACTGCATAAGATTTATAGAACATACTGATGTCAGCAGCATTCTCAATGGGGAATAAAGAATTGGAAGAGTTTAGGAATGAATTCTACTGGCTTCTATGCTATTGCTAATATTCTCATACCTAGAAGGCAGAGTGGCTTAGCCAGGCTCAGGACAAAAATGACTACAAAAAGAGTGGCACAGGAGGCCAATTTTGAGGGGATGTTAATTTATTTCTAGGTTAGTTTCCAAAGCCTTGGACTCTGCATTTAACAAATAATCCTGACATCAAATTGCTAACTCTAGTCAAGTTCTGCAGTAAGGTCACAGCAGGGAAATGTGAGAGATTATAGCATCAAAGTCATAAATAACCACATTAACAGGAATAAGAATAGTAATAGCAAATGATTATTGAACACTTTAAGTTAAGCCCTACATACATTGTTTCCTTTATTCTTATTATTATTATAAGAATAATAAGACCTTATTACTTCTGTTTTGAGGAAGTGGACAATGAAGCTTAAAATGGTTAGGTAATTTATCCAAGTTCACAGAGCTGGTAAGTGGAGTCAATATTAAGTGGCAAGGTTTCTGCCTCCCTTCCCCAGTTATAGCAACTTAATCTTAGTGCAAAATGCCACTTCCATCAATTAAATGAGGAAGTTGAACCAGACCATCTATAAATTCCAAGTGAACTTTTTTGGGCTTTTGAATTAACACCAAAGTTTTTCTCTCAATTCTCCAGTAGCAAGAAACAATACATCATCTCTTCCCATGCACAGGAACACAATCAACAGCTACTTTTCCAACCTTACCTCTAAAAGCACCCTGTTCATATCCCATGCTCTAAGCAAACTGTGTCTCATGCATTAAGTGAACAATTTCCAAGGGATTTCCATCTCTCTGACTTTGTGCTCATTGCCCTGTCAATTTAGCTATTCTCGCTATTCTCTCCTTTCTTCCATTTCTAGCCTATTAAAATCTAAATAGACCATAATTTCCAGATTAAAAATGTCCCTTCCTCCTCAAAGCTTTCTCATCAGATGACATGTACTGTATACATATTTTTCAATCTGTGAGATATTTCAGTCTTTTTCCCTCTGGACCACACACACAGGGACCACACATGTAAAAGGACCAAAATTATCTAACATTTTAGAGCAATGGGGCTGATTCTTCTTTCATTTCTCACACTTACCTCCACATTAACTTAAGTCAGGGATAGCCAATGAGGTCATAGTAAACTGTTCATTTGTCATAGTTTCCAAAGGATAAAAAATAGCTAAGCATCATTCATGGATGTGATATATTTGTAAATCCTCATACAAATAAAAACCAACTCATGTGAGATAAATGCTGCCAGAAATAACTCTATCCAAAAATTCTGAAGGAACAGCACAACTATAGGTATTTGTACATAGAACTTTCAGTTGCTCATTACAGTCAGACCCTCTAGAAAGAGAAAATGGCATTTCAGTAGTGGTTTATTCCAGTAAGAACTTTATAACCAGTTGCCAAAGCTAATACAAGAATCATTGAGTTAGGTTGTAAGAAACAATAACAACAACAATGCAGAGTAGAGATCTTATCTCAAATTTGAATCATATAATCTATCATCTGTCACATGACATAAATATAAAAATGTATCTGGAAGCTTTAAGATGATAGTGCAAGATTTAAATGCAAATTGGGGAAGTAAGAGGATGGGACAGCAGACATTCAATCAGAGAAGAAAGGGAGTTGTGGAGAAAGGAACAGCAAGTAGATGTACAATGGCAAGAAAGCACGGATTGTATGTATATCTTGGATACAGGTTCCTCTGCACTCAGCATATTGGAAAGTTAGAACTTCAGTGGCCTGTTAGGACAAAAGGCTTCAAAATATTACCCACTGGGTGCATGGGTAGTTCAGTGGTTAGAATACCTGCCTTTCATGTGGGAGACCTGGGTTCAATTCCCACACCATGCACCACCACCCCGAAAAGAAAGAAAAAATATTGCCCTGCTTTCCTTTCTTCCAGGAAAAAAAAAAAGAAAGCTGACATTTCTTTTATGCAAGGAGGCCAAAAAGGATAGTTTACCTTCTCAAGTTTTATAAAGTATATTAAATTTAATATGGATATATTTTATGAATTATTTTCATTTTTAGAAGACTGGCATGTCATTACGGTTATCTAAATTATAAAAAAGCGATATCCTGGCTCTTATTATATTGGTCACCCATTTGTAGGAGTAACAGTATGATGGGAAGGAAGAGCTAAATTCTGTTCTCAGGGACAGCATTTTGTATTCCCCCTGGTCACTTTGTTAGTGAATAGAAGACCTAAACTCACAGCAGAGTTCTTCTGCTTTGTTGCAAAGCCTCAAAGTTCTCATAACAAAATAACAACACTAAAGTCTATCATGCATATTAAGTGTGATAATTATGCAAAAGAATTTCATAATTCAAACTGATTGCATATTCATAATTTACAACTTTTCATACTGATAACTATATTATTTTTATTATAAAATAAAGATTTTGAGAACATTGAAATGTCTATTTTTAATAAATTTGTCTTATTTCATTTTATTACATATCCTTCTGCTAAGATCTTAAGTTTTTAATATTTGATAAACACATTTATTTGCCTGTTTCTCTTTAACCTGTGGACATATTACATTGACTTTCTTTATGGGGTTAACTTATAACAGATTGTTTTGTGATATAACCTCACCCTTTCTTAAGGCTTAGTTGCATGCAGTTTGTTTCTAAAATCTCAATGTCAAATGTATTTCTCACTTAATATGTAAAACCATTAACTGTAAAAGAAAAATTATTTAATCTCTTAGTCCAGGGACAAGCCACCTTTTTATTCCTAAAGGCCACACTGACGATGAATAAGATTCATAGATAGAGTCACAAATCCCTGGTAGGCCTAAGCTACATGAAGGGAAAAAGGAATAATGATGCCAAGAAAGCCAAAAAGAGAAAGGAGAATAGGCTTAGAAAATGAAGAAGAGTACATGATAATAACATGTAAGGGGCTTCCAGTGGACCAGTGTAGCAAAATAAGATGCTCCAGTGTACCATTCTCCCACAGAATTTTTGAATAACTAGGAACAACTGGCAGAGCCATCTTCGTTAAAATTCCACAAAGTAGTTAAAGGGTTACGACATCTGGGCAAATGCTGAATCAAGAAAAAGGAGGTTGAAAATGGTAGGCAAAGCTCCTAGTGCCCTTGATGGCCCCCTACCCTTCCCTGACATCTTGTGGACCAACCTGTGCTCCCGTTGTGGTCTCTGTGGTCTCTGGGAGGGAGAGGAGCAGAGGGCGCTGAGTAACCACCATGCACATACTGGGATGCCTGTATGTCAATGCCAATCTATCAGGTAGAAGCCTCAAAGATTGGACCAGGAAACTTGTCTCAATATCACCCTCCCAGAATTTGTCCTGAAGGCAGAGAAGCAGCTTTCAGACAGCAAAGCAGTATAAGAAATAATTAAGTTGAAGTGGCCTGGAGCAAAGGACTACTTTCATTGCCATACTATAGAACATTCAGAAGGGAGTGAAAGTTTATTTCAATGGAAGTAGAGGAGGCATTCAACTTTCTGTAAATAGGGAATTTCTAGACCTATAAGCAGGTACAAGCATAGGTCAAGAAGTAGATTCTACACAGGTTCAGACAAGATAGAGAGGACCTGCACTTCACATTCACCGTGGCCTGATCTTGTTGATAGGAGAACTAAGCTCTGAAGGAAACCACCAAAGCACAGCCAATTTGAAAAGACTGGGAAAAGTGATTTTTGCTTGGGTTTGGTTGTTTTTGTTAGCTCTTGATACTCAAGGAAATCTTTATTGTATCACTAACTGGATAGAAATTTAAGGAACAGACAGCTCAGAGAATAAATCCCAGATTTAATGCTTTAAACAAGGAAAGGATATCAGAAAGACAATGAATAAATACTATGAAAATCTTAACAAAGAGATAGAAATTTTAAAAAGGAAACAAAATGAACTACTAGAATTGAAGACCATAACAAGTGAAATAGAAAAATCCCTAGAGGGTTTCAAAAGCAGATTGGAGCTGGCAGAAGAAATCTGGTTTCAAAAGCAGATTGGAGCTCCAAAAGCAGATTGGAGCTGCCTCAAAGACAAGGCAACTGAAGCAAGTCAGACTGAAACAGAAGTAAAAAAAATTAGAAAAATAAAAAAGACCCTAAGAACCTGTAGACACCATCAAGTGTACCAAGATATGTGTTATGAAGAAACAGATGAAGAAAGAGAAAAAGGCAGAAGTAAAACTCAAAGAAATAATGACAGAAAACTTCCCAAATTTAACAAAAGACATGAATATGCAATCTAACAAACCCAAATAAGATAAACTCAAAGATAATCATGCCCAGACATGCAGTAATCAAACTGTCCAAAGATAAGGAGAGTTTTCTTTAAGCTACAAGAAGAAAGTGATGAGTTATATACAATGGAATCCCAATAATATATATCAAGTGCTAATTTCTCATCAGAATCCATGGAGACAAGAAGACAGTGGGATGAAATATATGAAATGCTAAAATAGAACAATTGCCAACCAAAAATTTTATGTCTGGTAAGACTGTCTTTCAAAAATGAAGGAAAAAGTAAGACATTCTTTCTCTTAAAATTCCTTAAAATTTAGATAAGCAAAAACAGAGGGAGTTCATCACCATTAGCACTACTCTATAAACAATGTTCAAGGGAGCTCTTCAGAGTAAAAGGAAAGGACACTAGATAGTGGATCAAGGTGGAATAAAGAAATAAAAGTCTCCATTAAAGGCAACCATGTAGGTAATTATAAATGCAAGTACTGTCACATACACCATCCAAATATCAACCAAAACAAAGCGGGGAAGGTATACTAAAATCAGATAAAGTAAACTTTAAGTCAAAAACAATAATGAGGGACAAATAAGGACACTATATATTGCTAAAGAGGTCAATTCAACAAGAGAACATAATATGCATAAAGATATACACACCTAATAGCAGAGACAAAAACATATGATGCAAATATTAACAGTTTTGTAAGGAGAAATAGATGGTACCATGTTAATAGTATCATTTCCAAACACAACCTTCAATAATTGATAGAACATCTGGACAGAAGAGCAATAAGGAAACAAAAGACATGAACAATATTATTTTAAAAAATACTATAGAAGACATATAGAACATTTCACCCAACAGCTACAGAATAGGTATTCTTCTCTAGCGCATATGGATCATTCTCCTGGATAGACCATTTGTTAGGTCACAAAACAAGACTCACTAAATTCAAAAACATTGAAATCAAACAATGTATCATCTCCAACCACAATGGAATGAAGCTAGAAATTAACAACAGAGGAAAAACTGGAAAATACACAAATATGTGTAAACTAAACAATTTATTCAAGCAACCAACGAGTCAAAGAAGAAGTGACAACAGAAATTAGGAAATATCCTTAGATGAATGACAACAAAAATACAACAAACCAAAACTTGCAGGGTGCACAAAGGCAATGCTGAGAGGGAAATATAAAGCTCTAAATGCTTACATTAAAAAAAAAGAAAGTTCTCAAATCAGAGACCTAACCTCATAATTGGAGTATCTACTAAATGATCCCAAAAATTAGCAGAAGGAAGGAAATGAAGATTAAAGCAGAGATAAATGAAATAGAAAACACAAAAACATTAGACATAATAAATGAAATCAAAAGTTAGTTCTTTGAAAAGATCAATAAAATCAATAAACCTTTAGCTAGAACATAAAAGAAAAAAGAGAGAGGACACAAATAAATAAAATCAGAAATGAAATAGGGGGGATACTGCTGACCCCAAAGAAATAAAAAGGGATTATAAGGGGATAATATGAACAACTCTATGCCAACAAATTAGGTAACACAGATGAGATAGACAAATTTCTGTAAACGCACAAAGTACTTACACTGACTTAAGAAGAAACAGAATATATTAACAGACCAATAAACAGTAATGAAAATGAATCAGTAATAAAAAAAAATCTCCCAACAAAGAAAAGTCCAGAACTAGATGGCTTCATAGGTGAATTGTACTAAATGTTCCAAGAAGGATAATATCAAACCTGCTAAAAGAAATTGAAGAGGAGGGAACACTTTCAAACTCATTCTGTGAGACCAACATCACCCTAAATATACCAAAGCCAAAAAAAAAAAAAAACCACAAGCAATAAAAAGTAAAGTACAGACCAATATGCCTTATGACTATAGATGTAAATACCCTCAACAAACCATTAGCAAATCAAATCCGACAGCACAATGAAAGAAGTATATACCATGATCAAGTGGTATTTATCCAAGTATGCAAGGGAAGATCCACACAAGAAAATAAATTAGTGTAATACACCAAACTAACAGAAAAAGGGGGGGTGGGGGAAACATGATCAGCTCAATAGATGCAGAAAAGACAATTGACCAAATCCATCACCCCTTCCTGATAAAAACATTTATCAAACTCAGAATAGAAAGAAACTTCCTCAGCATGAAAAAGGGCACATATGAAAAGTCCACTGCTAACATCATGCACAATGGTAAAAGACTGAAAGCTTTCTCTCTAAGATTTGGAACAGGGAAAGGATGCACATTGTTACCACTGTTATTCAACATTATATTGAAGTTCTAGCCTGAGCAATTAAGCAAGAAAATTAAAGACATCCAAATTTGAAAGAAAGAAGTAAAGTTTTCCCTATTAGTAGATGATATGATCCTATATGCAAAAAAAAAAATTCTGAAAAATCTACAACAAAGCTACTAGAACTAATAAACAAATTCATCAAAGTGGTGGAATACAAGTACAACACAGGAAAATCAGTAGCATTTCAATACACTAGTAATAAAAAATCTGAAGAAGAAATCAAGAAAAAATCCATTTACAATAGCAACTAAAAGAATCAAATATCTAAGAGTATATCTAAGCAAGGATATGAAGGACTTGTACTCAGAAAACTACTAAAAATTTCTAAAAAAATTTTTTAAAGACCTAGATAAATGGGAAGATATTCTATATTCATGGATTGGAAGATTATATATTGTAATTTTACTCAAAGTAATGTAGATGTCAATTCTACTCAAAGTAATTTACAGATTCATTATAGTCTTAGACAAAATTCCAACAGCCTTCTTTGCAGAAATGAAAAAGACACTCATCAAACCTACATGAAGGGGGCGGCTGCCGTGGCTAAGCAGGCGGAGCTCCGACCTGCCATGCTGGAGGTCTGGAGTTCGATCCCTGGTGCCTCCTGCCCATATGCAAATTTAAAAAAAAAAAAAAAAAACCTACATGAAGGGTATGGGCCCCAGGTAGCCAAAATTATCTTGAAAAAGAAGAATAAAGTTGGAAGATTCAAACTTCCTCATTTTGAAACTTATTACAAAGTCATAATAATCAAAACAGCATGGTCCTGGCACAAGGACAAACATATAAACCAATGGAATATAATTCACAGTTCAGAAATCAACCCTTTCATTGATGGCCAACTGATTTTTGACAAGGGCACCAAGTCAACTCAACTGGGGAAGAATAGTTTCTTCAATAAATGGTGCTGGCAAACTGGATATGCAATAAAAAGAAGATTGAGCCCTACCTCACATCATATACAAAAATCTATTCAAAATGGATCAAAGATCTAAATAAAAGAACCAGAACTATAAAGCTCCCAGAAAAAAATATAGGGAAGAATCTTTGGTTCCTTGTGTTAGGCAATGGTTTCTTAAACTTATGCCCAAAGCATGAGCAATGAAAGAAAAGTAGACAAATGGGATCTCATCAAAATTAAATTTTTTTTGTGCATCCAAGAACTTTATTATGAAAATAAAAAGACAACCTATACAATGGGAGAAAATATTTGGAAATGACACAAATGGTAAGGGTTTAATATCCAGAATATATAAACAAATACTACAACTCAACAACAAAACAAAACAATCAATCAAAAAATGTTCAAAAGTCTTGAATAGATATTTCCAAAGGAGATATGAAAAATGGCCAAAAAGAACATGAAACTATGGTCAGCATTATTAGCCTTTAGGGAAGTGCAAATCAAAACCACAATGTGATACCATTTCACAACTATTATAATGGCTACTATTAGAAACTGAAAGTAAGTGTTGGATAGGATGTAGAGAAATAAGAGCACTTCATCATTGTTGACAGGAATGGAAAATGATGTAGCCACTGTGGTAAACTATATGGTGATTACTCAGAAAGTTAAGTATGAAATTACTGTATGACCTGGCAATCTCAATTCTGGGTATATACCCAAAATTACTGAAAGCAGGGATTTGAACAAATATTCACACAATGATTGTTACAGCACCATTATTATTCACAATTGCCAAAAGATGGAAGCAACCCAAGTATCAATCAGCAGATGCATGGATAAACAAAATGTGGTATATACACAAAATGGAATATTATTCAGCTGTGAAAAAGAATGAAGTTCTGAGGACAAAGGGCAACTTGAAGTCAAACTCGATATCCTAAGAATGATATAAGATGTAAAGAAAGAGGGAGAAAATTGAAACATGAACTGGCAGTTGTGTTGTTTAGTTGTGACTTAAAAAGATCCATAGGGTGGGCCACAGTGGCTCAGCAGGCAGAGTTCTCACCTGCCATGCCAGAGACCTAGGTTCAATTCCTGGTGCCTGCCCATGCAAAAAAAAAAAAAAAAAAGACCTATAGCGCACATCCATAAGCCCAAGTAAGCTTGTGTTCTGCTCACACATTACAATTCCAAAAACAAAACTAATGTTTCATCTGGTGATTTTGTTACAAAGGGTCCAGAAGCATAATCATAGATCTGAGAACTGCTCCTTTTCCATGGTCTTCCCTGACTTTTAACTATTTCTAAGCTTTATTCTCATCCCTTTTTCCTCTGAGAGCTATACCTTCATGTTAGCCTAATGATCATGCTGATGGAACTGATTCAATTACCTACTTCTTAGACTGTGCATTAAATTAGGTGGGAGACTTGTGGGTAAGGGTGGGAAGTAGAATCTGTGTCTTTTAAATAATGACTGCCCACTGAAGGACACTTGGTCTTGCACTTGGCCTCATTAAATGAGTTCAACTTGATTTGTAGAAATACTCTATTCCTGTTCTGTGCCAAAAAAAGGATCTATATACTTAGACATTGAGAGGAATAAAGCAATTGTTTCAAATATTTTGCCTTTTCCTCACCATGTATCTTTGGGCCATTAATTTTCTGTCCACATATAATTCCCTTTTCCTCCATCTACCACTGTAAGAAAAAACATCTTACAACTTCTAACCCTGGTAACCCCTTTAGGAAGCCATCCCTCCTTTCTTCAGATGGAATGGATTGCCAATCACTCTGAGCACCCTAGCACATTATATCTCAAAGCATTCATTATATTCCTCCATGTTTTTGTGATATGGTGTTGTTCTAGTTTGATAGTAGCCAGAATGCAACACACCAGAGATGGATTGGCTTTTAATAAAAGGGGTTTTTTTTAGTTAAAAATGTATAGTTCTTCAGAGGAAAGGCAGCTAACTTTCAACTGAGGTTCTTTTTTACACAGGAAGGCACAGGGCAATCTCTGCTGGCCTTCTTTCCAGGCCTCTGGGTTCTAACAACTTTCCCCAGGGTGATTCCCTTCTGTATCTCCAAAAGCCTGGGCTGAACTGTGAGTGCTGAGATGAGGTATGCTGAGCCACTTAGGCTGTGCTATGTTGACCTCTCTCATTTAAGCTTCCAGACAATTAAATCAATATCTTTGTTGTAGCAGGCATGCCTCCTAGCTGACTGCAGAGGTAATCAGCAACAAATGAGTTTCACATGCCATTGGCTCATGTCCACAGCAGTAGAACTAGGCAACTTCACCTGGTTAAGTTGACACCTGAATCTAACTACCACAGGTGTATAGGTATTATGAATGTGACTGTGATTGGTGTCATTGAAACAGGTACATTGTCATGTAAGTAAAAATCAGGACCATTCCATGGAAATACAAAGCATGAACATTTCCCTCAAATCCACGAATTCATATTGAAAATATTTTCACTGCAAAAATCTACATTTGGAAATTGAAAGAATGTAATTAGCCTTCAACTTTCTTTTCATTTTGGTGATTCAGTTCTTCTCCTTTCCACACAACAGGAGACATTGTCATAAATGGACAATAGTATAATGGATTGGAAGAACATATAATCTAAATATCTGTATTCTTCCACATATGGCTCATTAGCTGTTGCTGCAAAAGCCAACATGAACTCCACAATGATGCAACTAAATGTGTATGGAAAAACAAGCTTCTCAAATTTTAGTTTTATGTGTGTGTGTGTGTGCATGTGCATTTGTACATTTGGTAAACAATCCAGTATCATCACAAGAATTTAAAAAAGAAAAGCTTTCTACAGACATGTTTGTTAACCACCATTGTGCTACTTCCTGTGAGCAAAGGAAAAATGAGTAGCACTGGGTTGCAGGCCACTTCATTACATTGCTAAAGTGAACTAATACCTGATATATAAATAAATTCAGTCAAGTATCAAGGTTTCTAGCTTGCTTTTCATAATGCCAAAAATAAACCTCAATTTTAGATTGTCTGGAATTGAATTAAAAAAATTAAAGGTTTTCATAATTCTCAAGAACACAAAACAGGTGATTACTTGTAAGATTTTTTTTTTTATCACTCTCTTGGCATACTAGCCTGAAAAGCATGTGGCCTACATTGAGTCAGAATGAGAACACAGCTCATTAGCTTCACAGCACTGAATGAACCAGCCTAGAAGGAAATCCAATAGCAGAGGAATAGAGAGAAGCAGGCTTTCACTTTCACTCGTGTTCTCAATTTTTCCATTTACATGCTAAAGACAAAGTTGTCCACACCCATGTTGGTATGACTTTTGCCTTTCAAGTTTTGATATCAGAGCTTTAGAAAAGAACTAACTCCATGTAACTTCACCCCAAGGTGCCCTCCCATATTTCTTCTTTCATAACTGTTATGAAAGGAGAAAGTGCACTATTTTTCCCTTTATTTGGATAGCTTCCATGGAAAGATATTGGGTTACATAATATCTAATTTCTTTCTTACCTAAGAGCATTCACCCATACTTTAAGTAGATGTTAAATAAAAAATGGTGTGTTGTTATTAATTCAGATTTTGTAAATTGTTCCATAAGGAAATAGATGGGCATGTTGTCTTCATTCAGAGTTCATGGAAACAGACATAAACATTTGGGTACAGTTGGTTTATTGGCATGTCCTCTTGAGATAACACATACAAGGGAGCTAGGAAAACAGAATTAGGCAGTTACACCAAAGGCTTCAGCACATCCTATGGAAGACTTGGCATCTTGGATACCATTCAGAGGTGACCAAAGCAAGGGGGCCAGAATTTTGAATCCCCAAAGCTCAGTCATCAGATCCTAGTTGCCCCAGCAACAGGCCATAATCCTGGGAAAGGGAGCTTCCTTCAATCAAGGGAAATTCCCAAAGAAGGACACAGCTGTGAGCTTTCTATAGTCAACATATTCAGGGGTGGTGAATAGGTGCTTGGTACTGAAGGGAATCTAGATACCAGACTATAGCATCCTTTATAGTCCATCTTATAAGTTGTTTGGACCTACTTGCTTCTTGTAACAAGTTTTTCCCATCTAAGACATCTTATTCAGGATTCTTCTTGGTCTCATTTCCTAATAAAACTTATAAGTGGAAGGTTAATGGGTGAGCTACAGCTGCCTACACTGCAGCTAGTCTCAAGTGATATTCATCAAAGGCCTCATTTACGATCTACTCTAGATTCTTCATACCCTCAGTTTGCCCCTCTGTTAGTCTAGGTCACTTACCTGTTGTGATGACCTAAACTCTCATCTTTTACTAGTCTGAGCCCCTGGGTTCTATAACATCCTTGGGAAATGACTGCTGTACTTTTCCATTACCATTCCATCACAATTGCGCAGGGAACACACTAGAGGATCAGGAGTATGTTCTTCCCTACCACTTGTGTAAAACAGCAACTCTTCCTCCCCTAATGATCAGGCCCAACTACCTGATTTTCTTTCCTACTCATCTCTTTGACATGAGGAACATAAAGCAACCAGACAGCAGTAATAGCTTAAAGTTCAATCATTCTTTCATTGTGTCCCATGACCGAAGCATTTCTCTCTGGAAACAAAGATCTCTGGACATACAGAGCCTAAACTTGCAGGGAAAGGAAACAAATTTTTCCATTAGCATGGTGGTAAGCTGGACCAAGCCACTCTCTGGTTCCTATGCCCATATATTATTCCTGTTGGGAAAATAACACAATAAAATTATCATTGATTTAGCATATTTAACACATGCAAGAGGATGGCACCTCATTCATAAGGTTTCAACACTAAGTTGGCATATCATCTGTGCCTTAAAAAGGCCATCCCAGAACATGGCTTCATTAGCAGCATAACTGCCCTGGAGGAAAGCCTCAACTTCTCAATTCAGGATCCCAGAATCCTGGCTGCTACCATTCTTCTCCATTTCTATGGGCATGGTAAATTACAGAGGTCCTGGATCCATATGTAGAGAAACTAAGATAAGCAAGAGAAGGCTTCTGCTCTCAAGGAGACTTCCATCTAGTTAGGAAGATCAAAGTACAGTAGGCACTCAAAGCAATGAGTAGAAATTTTACCTGGGATATCTAGAAAGACCCCATAGAGAGGTGATGCTTCCATTCTTCTTTTCTGCTCCTCTCCCATACTAGCAGATATTTTCTTAGGTGAGAAAGAAGTAAAGAAAACGATTTATAGTAACAGGTTTTTTGTTTTGTTTTTTCTTTTGGGGCCAGGTACCGATAATGGTTTTTAAAATAGACTAATAAGCATTAGTAACCATTAAATTAATAACCATTAAAATGCAAAAAAAAGAAAAAAGAAAAAAGAGGAATCTCTTTTAGGATGGTTTCTGGCTAGTAAGTATGTGATAGGACCAATGGGGATCCCATGGCCATTTACCCACCACCTACTTCCTTTGTTGTAAATTGTGGATAATATACAGGATCTTGTGTTAGTGAATGCAACATTGTATGACTCCTTAGAGAGTGGTGCTGATGGAGAACTTCGGAAATCCCCACACTCAGAATATGTATACATGTCAGTCAAGAATTGCTGCCACTTCCAAGGTGGAAGGTCCCCAATATAATCGACTTGCCACCACATGCTTGGTTGGTTTCCTTGAGGAAAGGCTTTGAAAGGCATAGTTTTGACCTCTGTCTCCGGCAGGTTAAATAGTCAGCAGCAACAAAAGCTAGATCATCCTTGTTGAGTGGAAACCCATGTGTTGGGATGATGAATCACCCTAATCACTGTCACATAGTCACTTCATTTATGATCCTTAACAGTGAATAACAGATAGCAGAGACTAACTGACATCAACTGCCTATTTCATTTTTTTTGCTGAATTATTTAGTGTCTTTTCCATGACAGATGCTCTCGGATGGGTTTTAATATGTGATATAAAGATCTTTATGCTTGGCACTCACTCCCATATGTTTAAGCACATACCCACATGCCTCTTCCCCAGACTTCCTTGTCCCAATCTTCCAATCATTTTCTTATCAATCCCCTAAACCACCGGCCAAGCCATTCACCACATCCTAAGAGTCCATTTATATTCTGGCCTTACGTCACTTCTTTTTCCACACAAAGTGGATATAAAAGCATTCTGCTTAAATCTCCTCCCACTGGGAGGATTTCTCTTCATCACTCTCTCTCAGGGTCACCTTTGACTGCATCTGTAGTGTAGCAGCAGTCTATTTTCACTTTACATCTACATGCAAAGTAGATTCACCCCTGAACCAAGCTCAGCCCTTTTCCTCTTCCATTAGCTGGTCACAGGCAGCCCCCCAAACAGCAACACCTGTCACCTGAAGGAGTGACATTGAAAAAGTCATGGAAGACATGGGGAACTCAGCCACCAGTGCATGCAGCTCACTTGTGCTATTTACCTCTACTCATGCATGATACTGGATATGCTAAGTGAGTCTAATTAAGTCCAATTCATGATGGGCAGCTCTGCATGTATGGCCATTTGATGACCTATTGTCAGATACTCCACTTCTACCAAGTCCTTGTAGCAGTCTGAGAGCTATTCTGCTGCATAGTTCATTTTGAGATGTGATGCCCTGCTGAAGAATTCAGGGGTCTACTTCTGTTTCTTCTATTGAGGATTACCACAAACTCTATACAGTAACATTTTTCATCACCAATACTCATACCCTAATACCAAAGGATCAGACAAGTTTATTCCCAAGTGGAAGGGCTGCTTGTACCACAACCTGAATCAGGCATTCCTCCTGAGATGCAGTATTGTCTTATATTTTTCCATCTTCACTGAGGAAGGGGAAGTTAATGGCAGAGGTCAGTTTGAGAAGTTTTTATTTGGCCTTCTCTATTATTATAGTTATTATTTCACAAGCCAAGGATTCAATACAGGTGTTCTGGCAATGACCCAGTATATCCATTCAAAACACACATTTGAGAATCAGGGAAATGACCTGTGTCATTTCCTCAAGCTGTGTGAATTTGAGGAACCAGTGGACCCACTGTGAGCTCGCACTCCATGTACACCCACTCTAACAGTGGGACAGGATTGTGTTTCTGTTCCAGAGAATCAATGTCAACTTTAGCCCTGTATCCAATTTCCCTATGACTTTGAATCTAAAAGACAATGCAGCATTTTAAAATTTCTTTTAGGAATAGCAGTGTCATTGTCTACCATTTACACTGTAATTAATTACCATGACATTTCAACAAACATCCTAATGCATTGTCTCAGCTTGTGTTTCTCAAAGCAGAGACTGAGACATAGACTTACATCCCAGAAGTTTATATGTAAATTGATTCCACATAGTGGGTGTGAATTTCAGAAGTGAAGCAGGGAAAGAGGGAAAGCCATTACAGGGCCATATCCTCAAGACGGCCACCGCAAAACAGTCTGGGCTCAAACCAAGGAGGCCTTTTAATGAGTATTATGAAATGCATCCTAAATTAAGGGAAAACAATGATTTTATTGGCTCTTACTCCCCTTTTGTTAAAGGGTGGTGCCATGGGCATTGATTCTACTTGATTTACAAGTTGCCCATGTGTGAGGACCAGATATGTTCCCACTATGACATCTGAGAAGACTTGTGGCAGGAAGCAAGAAGTGTGAAGTAAGACTCAATGCAGGAGGCTATTAGATGACATCTACATGACATTGGCAGTTTCTGGCAAAAGCTCAGTTCTCTGAATCAGGGCCTGGAATAGTAGATAAGACCATGAGAATTTAGAGTGGTGTTATCTAAAACAAACCTCCTCTGCAAACATTTTCTATAAATAAAGATATTAGCTTCTCTATTTCTGCTCAGAAACCAGCCATCTTTACTCCTAAACCATAGTTCTTATGAACTAGAGGCAAACTTCTTTCCACCCTGGCCATTACTTAAATCAGAAATTCTGTATAACATAAAAGTACGGAAAACTTTTACTGGAGATAAATTTCTCTCACAATGAGCAGCTCTGGTATAACTTTAACAAATTACTTAATCTCTCAATATTTCCAATTCCTCATCTGTGATATGAAAATAATAATTGTATCTATCACAAAGATTTTTAATAATGATCGAATATGTAAATACTTGTAAGTTTTATAAAAATGTCCAGCATATAGTCAGAGTCCATGAATGCTATTGACTTATAAAAATTTTCATTATTAACATTTTTTTGCTTAAGGTTAATTACACAATGACATTTTCAATAAAATATATATGGTTTGCTTAGCTTGTATTGAGATCTAAAATGATGGAGGAATCTATAGTTTGGACAATATATGTTCCAAATTTATCCATAAAAAGTAAAGCATGGTAAGCCACTGAATGTTAACTTCCTGAAGGCAAGAGTCTGCCTTATACATTTATAAATTTCTAGGATCAACAATCCTCCATTTTTCTCCAGCCTTATTTTTATAGCCTCATCCTCTGTAACACATACTCCCATGTATTCCATGCATAGTTTTCATTTTAGTTCCTTGATCACACCATGCTTTCTTAGGTATCATGACTCTCACAAGTCATTCTCTTCCTCTGAAACATTATTACTTAAAAATGTTGACCAATAATACTATCCTTATGCTTACTGTTTCTTTTGCTGGGAACCCTTCTGGAATATCCCAAGTCTAAGTGAAATTTTTTTCCTCTGTGTTCACAGAGCGCCTCATATTCCTCTATCCTCTCATCCTGCATTGTAATTACCTGTCTTATCTGTTTCCCTCACTGAACGAAGTTTCACAAGGAATATTTCACTCCCATCATTTACCTCAATGCCTGGTACAAAGTGGACCCTTTATAAATGTTAGTAGAATTAGCAAATGAGCATATAAATAATTATTATGTGAACATAAACTGGTATAGAAGTCATTAGCTAAACTACATTCAATAATGATAACTCTAAGCATTCACTCGGTTTTCTCATTTTGGTTCTCAATTCCATATTCCCAAGGTGGGTTAAGTTCGCACATGACTGCAGACCTCTTCCTGGAATTTGATAGCAATGTATTTACTTATGGCCACTCATCTGGACTGAAGCCAGACTATGTAAGTTTTCTGCTGGGTTCCTAGTTTGGGCTGAGACAAAGGAGCGATGTCCAACCCCAACTTTTTCTTAAACAGAATTATATTGCTATATGGTTGAAAATGTATGCCTTTGTAGTTAAGTTCTTCACCCCTATAAGGAGCATGGAGGGCAGAGTACTAAAAAATCAAGTCCAGGGACAGAAGCTTGATTGACACACATGAGAGGAGCCTGGTTTCTGCATCACTAAAGGGAAGAATACTACTCCTGATTGCCACACATCCAATTCCCCTGACTATTTCAGCATTAGAATGTGATTAATGTGTTAAGAAACTCCTTTTTATGAATTATGTTGAACACAGACAACCAATGCTAATATTTTAAAGTGAATAAAGATCTTTTACTGAAGGTCTCTTTAACTCTATAACACAACATTTGATATGTTTTAGCCTCAATGTCCTTGTTTTCTAAACAATTTAAAATTGAACATTTCCTCTTCAATCCAATAGATAAACATCCAAGTACTTTCTATAATTCTAAGGAAGTGTTCAGAGTTTTATTATTTTTCCTTAAAGTTTTACTCTTAATCTGTTATATTATATGGTCAAGGAATGTGGTTTATAACATTTTCATTTTCAAAAATGGATTAAAATAGTCTTCGAGGATATCTTCTATCTGTAACTATTAATTCAACACATAATTAGACTACTACATTAGTCCAATATGGTAAACTCCTTTTAAATCAACTTAATAATTATTAAGATTTGTTTAAAAAATTTAAAAACAAAAATTAAGACCTCTATCTTCCTTCTCTGTGGGCTGTTTCTCAATTTTCATAACTTTCCCCTAAATGTTCTTCCCCAGGAATCTCTTTACCAGCCCGTGGCTCTCCGCACCTCCCAGTGTAACCAAGATGAGGGATTATAAGGCCTAAGGTGGTGCTTCAAAAATCGTTGTCTTTGGACCACCTAGATCAGAATCAGCAAGGTCTGTGCCCACAACTCAACTTGGTGAATTAGATTACTTGGGGTGAGGCCCTGGAAAGTCATTTAACACCCCCCCCCCAGGTGATTATTAGCACTCTCAATATTGACATATGCAAGCTTGACTCCTTCCATTTATTTCCAAGTATTTTAAATAGAATACCTCGCAAACATTCACACTACAAAGGAATGAATCTTTATATATATCATGAACTGAAAACTTCATGCTTTGCCATAAGAATGGGACTGGCTTTGGGTAATCATCTACGGAGCAGTTTTCACTTTAAGATCAAGTGGGTTAATGGGGCCATATGCTATTGACATCATTACCAATTTAGGGGGTTGTTGATTCTGGCATCTGACATCAGTTTAAACCTGAAGCCAGAATTTATGAGCTGCTTAAAGATATGTTTTTAACTTCTAGGAACTGAATGTTCTCATGGTAGCAAACACAGTTGGAAACCTGAAGGGTCCTAATAGATTTACTGGCATGAGCATGGGATGGATATGCATGATTACCTGTAATACTGGAGACTATGGGAAGAATATTAGTAATTCTGAAAAATTCATTCAAAGTTGAAGAATATGGGTATAGCTTCCATTTGAGTAGAATCCATAATTAATAAATTCATGGTAATGCTCTATACACAGTGGTACAAAATAAATATAGTAATATTTTTCTTCAAAAAAAAACCTTTATTTTTCTGATATTTTTTTTTTGTTACCATGGAGCTTAAATCTAACCTCCTCAATATATAACAATCTTGTTTGGAATGATACCAACTTAAATTCAATAGTATATGCAAACTATGTTCCCATGATCTTCCATCCCTGCACAAATATGAAGTCCTTGTCACACATTACATACTTATACATTAAGAATTCAAATATATTGTTGCTTTTTAAGCATTTGCATTTTAGATCCTGAAGAAAGTAAAAAATGTAGTTAAAAACTAAAAATACAGGTGCCTGCCCATGAAGAGAAAAAAAAACCCAAAAATACGATAGTATAGGTATTTATGTTTACTGTGCCATCACCTTTACTGGAGATCATTACTTCCTCATTCAGCTCCACTATATTGTCTAATGCCCTTTCCTTTATAATTAAAGAACTCCCTTTAGCATTTCTCATAAGGCCAGCCTAGTCATGACAATCTCCCTCAACTTTTCTTGATCTGGGAATGTCTTAAACTCTCCCTAATTTTTTAAAAACATTTTTATTGATAAATCTTCACATACATACATTCTATACATGGTGTACAATGGATCACAATATCATCACATAGTTGTATATTCATCACCATGATTATTTTTTAGAACATTTGCATCACTCCAGAAAAAGAAAGAAAAACTCATATATACCAATCCCCTTACCCCTCACTCTCAATGACCACTAATATTTCCATCCATCCAATTTATTTAACCCTTTGTCCCACTATTAATCATTTATTTATTATCCATTTTTTTACTCATCTGTCCATACCCTGGATAAAAGGAGCATCAGACAGAAAGTTTTCATAATCACACAGTCACATCATAAAAGTTATATCTTTATACAATTGTCTTCAAGAATCAAGGCTACTGGAACACAGCTCAACAGTTTCAGGTACTTCCCTCCAGCTACTCCAATATACCATAAACTAAAAATTCTTATATAATGCATAAGAATAATCTCCAGGATAATTTCTCAACTATTGGAAATCTCTCAGCCAGCGAAAGTTTATTTTCTCATTTCTCTCTTCACCCTGTCGGTCAAGAAGTCTTTCTCAATCCCTCGATGCCAGGTCTCAGTGCATTCCAGGAGTTCTGTCCCATGATGCCAGAGAGATTTACACCCCTGGGAGTCATATCCCACATAAGGGGAGGGCAGTGAGTTCATCTGCTGAGTTGGCTTAGAGAGAGAGAGAGGCCACATCTGAGCAACAAAAGAGATTTGCTGGGAGTGACTCTTAGGCACAATTTTAAGTAAGCTTAGGATATCCTTTGTAGGAATAAATTTCATAAGGGCAAACCCCAAAATCAAGGGCTTCAGCCTATTGATTTTGTTGTCCCCACTGCTTGTGAGAATATCAGACATTCACCAAATGGGGAAATTGAATATTTCCTCCCTTCTCCTAAGTCTCCCAAGGGGACTTTGCAAATTCACCATCAAATCACTCTGGGGATTTATTGGGGCATTACACTAACCTGAACAAACCAACAAAATCTCATGCCCTATTCAAGACTCCATGTACTTATGGTGTTCACTAAACTGACCAAATAAATTAAATTAAGAAATGCATTAGTCAAAATATAAATTTTACACCAAAAAACATCACTCCCTTTGGTCTCACACAGAAATGGAGGTTTTAAAATATGGACACTATCATCCTTTACCCTGTGTTCTGATTTACCTTAGTCCTATCCAGATCAGGTTCATTCATATCTCTACTCAAAGTCTGATCCCTTTCTCAACTTTTTAAACAGTTCCTATATGACTCCCTCATTTTTGAAAGGCAGTTTTTCTGGATGTAGGATTCTTGATTGGCAATTTTTGTTTCCAATACCTAAAAGATGTCATCCCACTGTTTTCTTTACTCCATCTGATGAGAAATCAGCAATTAATTATATTGAGACTCCCTTGTACATGATGTATTACTTCTCTCTTGAAGTGTTCAGGATTCACTGTTTGTCTTTGGGGTTGGTTAGTTTGATTATAATGTGTCCCAATGTAGATCTCTTTAAATTTACCCTGTTTAGAATTCATTGAGCTTCTTTTCTCTAAGGCTTTGCTCATTCTGCATTTTTACTGCCCTTCACTCTGGATGATTCCAGTTGTCCTATATTAAAATTCACTTATTCTCTTTCTTCTACCAGCTCCAATCTGTTGTTGAACCTCTCTAGAGAATTTTTAATCTCAGTAATTGTGATCTTCAACTCCAAAATTTCTTTTTGGCTCCATTTTATGACCTTTATCTTTTTATTGAAATTCTCATTTTGTTTTTATGTCGTTTTAAATTTTTTTTTTATTATTTGTCCATGTTTTCTTTAGCTCTTTGAGCATATTTAAAACCTATTTTAAAGTCTTTCTACTATATCCAAAGTCTGGGCTTCCTCATTGATGGTTTCTGATACATTACTTTGTTCATTTGAATGGGCCATCATTTACTGTTTCTTTTTATGCCCTGCAATTTTTTTATTCCACACAAGAAATTTTAAAATTTCACTACGTTAATTCTGAATTTAGTTACTGATGTGTCTTATCTTAAGCTGCATCCAGATGATTTAATGACAGGTATTTCCTTGGTTCCCAAGAGGTAGCAGAGAAGAAGAAGAAGAGGAAAAAGAAGAGGGAGGAGGAGGAGGAGGAGGAGGAGAAGGAGAAGGAGAAGGAGGAGAACTTAGGAGAAGGAAGAGAATTAAAAAGAAAAGGAGGAGGAGAAAGTAAATAAAAAGCACCTTTCCCATTTTTTAAAGATTTGCTTTGTGCAAGGAGAGTTTAGATAGCCTTAAGAACTTAGATAGCCTTACAATGAGCCTAAAAAACAACCCTAGTTGAAAGCATAGGGTCCTCTCCAGTCTTTCCTGAGCATGCATCTTGTTCTGTGCATGTGTATGTGGCCTTATGCATCCTCTAGTATAACAGACATTCCAAATGTCTGTTATATATATTCCAGGCCCCTCTTCCCTAGGAGATTTCCAGTCTTTCTTTCTAATCCCATGTTCTCAATTGTTTGTCTTAAAGCTGGTAAGCCTTTGCCCCAGAAAGTTACAGTTTGATTGTTTTCTTACAGAATTGTAGCTTTCTTATGAGTTGCTTCCACAACTTGAGCAAGTTCTAGGAAGGGCCAGAGAAAGATAGCCTTGGTTCTATAATACAGGCTGTGACCAGACTTAATGGTATGGGTATATATTCACCCTAATCTGTGCATAAGGGCTACTCTTCTCCCTACAGAACTGGGAGAATAACAGCACTAGAATAACAATTTGGGGAAGGACTGGAGGAAAGGTGCCATAAGTTTTCCTACCATTTTTAAGTTGTCTTTTTCTTGATTTAATGCTTTCCCAGTTATTGCAACCCATTAATTGTTTTCCAGAGGCCTAAGAAGGAAAGTGCTACCAGTTTTTGCTTGTTGTTTTGCGTGTTTGTTTTGTTGTACAACATTTCTGTGGAGAGATGGAAACTGGAGTATCTTACTCTGCCCTTTAGGTCTACATTTGTTTCTTGTTCTGGATAATCTTCATTGTATGGCAAAATTCCTCTCACTGAACACTATATATGATAATTGAGAATACTAACTTTCTGAATAGGCTATTATTTCTATAGTGACCAAACAAGGTGGTGATAATCTCTAACTGCTATCCTTTGATTAGAAGTTCTCTCTTTGGTGCAAAGGTTGTACATTCTTGCTTCATGCTAAGAAAAGGCAGTCAATTATTTTTTTTTTTACTAGATGTTTGGGCACTGACTCTCCAGAGTAAATGTATCTCCTGTCATGATGTCTGCCTATCTCATGATTATCCAAATAACTCCACTACAAGAGAGCTGCCAAGGAAGTCTGTTAAGACATGAATCAATAAATGTACTTCTGCCACAATTTATCTCAGATACACCAAAATGCTCTAAAGGTTTGCGAGGTTTAATCAGTCTGTCTAGGAAAAAACCACATGGACATTCTCTCCAAAGCATATATTCTTGTACATGATTAAAATCTTTAAAACATTAGAAACGAAAATATAACAGGTATCATATATTTCACAGACCTGCACATTGATAAAAATACAGTTTTGTTCTTCTTAGAATCGTTTAATTAGAAACAGGAGCAGGGAATATCTAAATATAATGCACCCTACATTGAAAGAAATGCTGGTCCTTGAGATTTTAATTTAGATTTATTCTTTTTTATTCGACAAATATTTATTAATTATGTACTCACACCAGGCATCACATTAAATATCCTAAAATTTTGCCAATCCAAAGACTAATAATACAATAGTGTCTTTGCCTCACATAAATTCCCATTGGAGAAGCAAACACATTAACAAGCAATTATAACACCATAGGTATTACTTATTGCAATAAATCAATGAGAATTTTGCATAAAAACTTGGAGTTCACACAAAGACAATATTTAAGCTTGGTCTTAAAGACTGAAGGAAAAGTTGGGATGGGGGCACAAGCATTCATACTAGGAAAACAGCATATGGAAAGTCAGTCCTGCTTGAGATAAGAGAGTGTGTTTAGGAACTGGACAGAAGGTCCACATTTGCAGCATAGAATGAATGAAGAAGAATGACAAGAAACAAAGTTGGAAAGACATTTTGTGGTCATCAAATCAGTCAGAAGGACTGAGGGACCATGAAAAACATCACCCCTGGCAGTTCACAAAATAAAACATTTTTTCAACAGACTATTTTCTAAACCAATCACTTAAAATTTCTTTTAAAAAATGGGCAATATGAAACTTTCCACAAAAATAGGAAATACTTATTGGAACATACCACAAACTTATGACCACATATCCACATGAATCTTAAAATTCCACTCTACAAAATCATAAATACTGGCTTTTGAAGTTACAGGCAGCTTTGATAGTTCATAATTATAAGGAAACTAAACAGCAAGAAGACAAACTAGGTCAGCATTGTAGAGCACTAATCATTTGGTCCTACTTTGTCTATTTTACAATTCTAAGGACTAATTTTTGCAATATGTGGAATTTAAAAAATTGACTTCTTTATAACCTTAGTGCAAGGGCAGAATAAAACAAATTCAAATCTTTCAAGCTCAAAATGGTAAGTATTGGGCCCTTTCACCAAGCATGGCCAGGGCTCTATGTCTGGCCTGGGTTTCCTTGAGCACTTCAGCGCCAGTATTCAGAGAGTTTCTGCAAAATAGTTATTTTTATGATAAAGCAGACAAACAGGATATATTTTTCCCATTTCTCTGCCTGTTCCTTTTGCTCATCCCACTTTAAAGCCCTATCTTCCTGCAAAAGAAGATTCTACAGAAGCACTCTACCAGTCGACTGAAGAGCAATATGCATATTTTAGGAAATGAATTTTTATTGAAGTAAAGAAGAAATGTGGTTCAAGGACAGAGAAACTTTGGATCTTCATCTTCCAAAATATGTTCTCATTTTGACCTTTTGTTTTCGTGACTATGTGTCCCCAAAATGACTACCATTTTTAATGGCCTTCATTACCACTACCATATGTTGTGCTAGTCCTATCCAATATGATATTTGAACTTTAAGAACGTTGTGTTCAAATATGAAAAATATTGGGTGGTGCAATGGTGGTTCAGTGGCAGAATTCTTGCCTACTATGCCAGAGACCCAGGTTTGATTCCTGGTGCCTGCTCAGGGGGGAAACAATGAAAAAAATTAACTGCAAAATAACATAAAAAATGAAATGAAACTATATGCTCTTGCATAATTTTTATAGAATTCAAATCACCCCTTTATGTTATCCCTCCATCCCCCAAATGGGACAGTCATGATCTGTAAACTTTGGAATTAAAGTTGGGTGATAAAAAATATATCATCTTGATGAGGAAATAATTACTGAGGCCTTTTAAATGTTTAGCTCTAAATTTCCTAAATAATTATTCTAGCACTATGCTTGGTTTTGGTACTTGATTGCCTAAGGCACTCATGAAATCTGTGTAAACATCCATCTGTTGCCTAAATCATCAAAGACATTGATATATTTCTAAATTCATTTTAAGTCTCCATCATTGTGAATGAAACGCTTTTCCTAGGATTAAAATTATTTTCCTATAGTACCACTATATTTGAGGTTTTCCTTTATGAGTGAATATCCTTAAATACCCAACATTTAACACAGAACTTTTCTGGTATATTTGCCTTTTGACAAGTTTACTAGCTTATGTTATACTAACCCTTCCATTGAAAGCAGCTAGAAAAGAAGAATAAAATATTTTTTAATGTCTCTGAACATATTGAGTAGATACCAGGATGGAAGCCTTGAGGCATCCGGGTCTTGAGAAAAGGAAAGAAAAGAAGTTAAGCTGAACAATCTGGGTTGCTCTGCCTGCCAATCGACATTTGCTAGATCTTTGGTGAAAGCAAGAGACTAAGAAGCCAAAACTGAGGATGGGAGGCCAAGCAGAGCTTTCAACATTCTCAAAGGTTGTGTAAACCATGAATAGGACCCAGCTCCTAATAGGGCCCTTGAAGAATCTATATCCAAGGAGCAAGTACAAACCAGAAACAAACCAACCTTTCTAAGACTAGAATCCTACTTCAAATCATAAATCAACCCCAGGCTGGATTAAGGCAATTTGTACCTAGCCTAACTATACCAGAAGGAAAAAGTAAATTATCTCTGGGGGAAGATAACATTAGCCAGAGCTTCAAATGAGCTCGACAATTTTTTATACAAAATAACTGGCATTCAATCAAAAATCACCAAGCACACAAAGAAACTTGACCAAATGACTGCAATAAGAGAAAAATCAGATCAAATGTGATCTAGATACTAGAGTTTTAGACATGGACTTTATTGACTTTATTGTAAGTATGACTAATGTATTTAATATAATAGATGAAAAGATGGAATATTTCACCAAAAAGGAACCCTAAAATATTAAGAAAAATAAAATAGAATTTCTAGCACCTAAAATTACAACTACTGAAATAAGATATCATTACATCAGTTTAACATTAGACTCTCTCAAATAGAGAATTAGTAAGCTAGAAGTGAAATAGTTTATATGGTGTTAGATCAAGATAACTATATTTGGTGAGGAAGAATATAGGTACAAGGTGGGAGCATGAGGGTTCTTCTGGTGTGCTGGTAATATTCTATTACTTGAAAAGAACAGTGGCTATAAAGGAGTATTTACTTTGTGATAATTAAAAAATTTGTACAGTTCAAAATTCATAAAACTAACAATTTGTAAATATTTCTATTTGTACATTATGCTTCAGTAAATAAGGTAATTTACCACAATATTTAGCTTCTGCCCTTGGAGGGAAACTCTGTAGTGATCGATTATCTATCTCCTTTCCACTACTATCATTTTCAAGTGGTTGGAAGTATCTCTATCTTTATAATCATGTGTGCAATATTCAGTTATGAGTTTTCTTAGGTCAGCACATCAGAAAAACCACTGGAGCAAACTTATTTGAATTTTTCCTTGAATCTAGAAAATACCCATGAGACTCTGTGTACCTTCTGGTTTTTCTCTGTTTATGTCCTCCTAGCATACCATCCTTGGAGAATCATTTTGTTCTAGATAAAGGTGTGTGACCTTAGGAGCAACTACCCAGTCTTATTCCTGCTCTTAGCCATGAACGTGTTTAACTCCTGAGCCTTGGAAAACATTTTTTTCCATTTCCACAGAAATTTGTATTGTGTTGCTTACCTTAGCAGGATAAAATTATTTAAAACTCAATCCACCAGACAAAGGATCAAGAAACTACTGCCTATGGCCAAATCCAGCCTGGGGCCTGTTTCTGCAAGGTCTGTGAACTAAGAATGATGTTTACATTTTTAAAGTGTTGTGAAACGAAACAAAGAAGAATATGAAACAGAGACTATGTAGCCTTCAAAGCCTAAAACATTACTAGCAGGCCCTTTACAGAAAAAGATCGACAATCTTCCACTAGATCTTTGTCATTTGCCCCCAGAAGATAACAAAATGAAATAAACCCTACATATAGAAATCACTAGAAATGTTCCCTAACCAAGTTCATGCCAAATCTTTTACTTTCATGATGCAAGGGGTCAATACATTTGAGACAAAGTAACTACAAAGACATTAAAAGAAACTTGTTTCATAATAATGTCTGATAAATTCTGATGACTTCTGTTCTAGTTTGCTAGCTGCTGGAATGCAATATACCAGGAAGGGGATGGCTTTTTAAAAAGAGAATTTAATAAGTTGCTAGTTTACAGTTCTGAGGCCAAGAAAATGTCCCAATTAAAACAAGTCTATAGAAATGTCCAATCTAAGGCACCCAGGGAAAGATACCTTGAATTCGAGAAGGCCAATGAAGTTCAGGGTTTCTCTCTCAAGTGAGAAGGCACATGGTGAACATAATCAGGGCTTCTCTCTCAGCTGGAAGGGCACAGGGTGAACACGGTGTCATCTGCTAGCTTTCTCTCCTGGCTTCTGGTTTCATGACGCTCCCCAGAGGCATTTTCCTCTTCATCTCCAAAGGTCCCTGGCTCATGAACTCTCTGGTTTGTGGTGCTGCAGCATTCTCTACTCTCTCCAAATCTCTTTCATTCTCCAAAATGTTTTCTCTTTTATAGGATTCCAGTAAACCAATCAAGACCCACCAAAATGGGTAGAGACACACCTCCCCTAATCCAGTTTAACAACCACCCTTGATTGGGTTACATCTCCAGGGAGGTGATCTAATTACACACAGTATTGAATAGGGATTATTCTGCCTTTACGAAATGGGATTTTGATTAAAACATGACTTTTTTAGGGTACATACATCCTTTCAAACCAGCACACCTTCTAAAATTATAATTTAAGGAACCATGGTATTTAAACCTGCAGTAACCAGTGATTGATATAGGGTGATAATAGGGTATTACTCTTCTTTCTTTAACAAGGGAATGAGCTAGTGTGACAGATTGATTACAAATTGCCCCAAATTTCCAGGCCTCTATATATTCATTGCTTTGCAACCTTGATTTTAAAGCTCCCCCTCCTCAAATATATTTCCCCATCCTCTGATTCTGAGCTGGCCTTGTCATTTATGCCAGTTCCAAGTTTAAACAGCAAGACACCTTGCTTACTTCTACTCTTTCTCTCTCTCTTTCTTGCTCCTTTGCCTTTACCATGAGGAGGAGCCAAGACTAGTTGACTAGAAGATGAGAAAAAAATGTGAACCAGAGACTCTTCATCTCAGCCCTTATCTGATTCACAGCTAAGTACCCATTTTAGTAGCCTATACATGAACTCATGAGAATAATATAAGATTTTTAGTTTAGATTCTGATGTTGTGCATTATTGTGGCATTATATAACTGATTGTTTCTGTTTTTAAAGCTGCCAGAATGCAATATATCAGAGATGAATTGGCTTTTACAAAGGGGATTTATTAGGTTACAAATTTATAGTTCTATGCATGAAAATGTCTCAATTAAGGCATCAACAAGATGATAACTGGACTCTGAAGAAAGGCTTCTGGCATGTGGAACACCTTTACCAGTGGGAAGGCACATGGCTGTCATCTGCCGGTCCTTGCTCCCGGTTAGTTGCTTTTAGCTTCTGATTCTTGTGACTTACGTTCTGTGAACTCCTGGTCTTCCATTAGTGTCTCCAGGGCATCTTCTCTCTAAGTACCTGTGGTTCCTCTACTAGCTTTTCCAGGGCAAATTCTGGATTTCATCTCTTAGTTTAGCAACTCCCAGGATTTTCTGCCTCCAAGAATCTGTGCTTTCTTCAAAATGTCTCCTTCTTAAAGACTCCAGTAAGCAGATCAAGACCCATCTTGAATGAGTGGTGTCACATCTCCATGGAAGCAACCTAATCAAAATGTCCCACCCAACAATAAGTCTGCCCCCACAAGACTGGATTAAGAGAACATGGTTTGGGTGGGCAACAGTGGCTCAGTGGCAGAGTTCTTGCCTGCCATGCTGGGAATCTGGGTTCAATGCCCAGTGCCTGTCCATGTAAAAAAAAAAAAAAGAAAGAACATGCCTTTTCTGCGTACATAACAGTTTTAAACCAGCACATTGATATATCCTGGTTAAAAAAGCTGTACTTGTTTTTGTTTCTTTGTTATTCCCAACTCCCCTTCTCTGCACCTGAGCACCAGAATGTGGATAACCTGGCTCACGTGGCAGATGCTGAGAGTGCCTGTATTCTACTCAGGTAGAACAGAGAGAGAAAGAAAATTTCCTTTCTGTAGTCTTCTCCGCCTTAAAAGAATACTTTCACTGGACTTTCAACAACCATCCGAATCAATCTCAAGGAGATTGGATAATTAATTTTCTGATATGCCCAGAATTCAAATGAATGTCAAAGCCTGAGAGAGAGTTTTATGCAATAATTAGAGTGCCAAATTAATGAAGATCCCAGGATTTGTAAGAGACAATTGGGCAAGCTGAAATACTTTGGCTATGGGACTACTGGACTTTTATTTGTATTTGTGGGAAAACTCACAAATAAAAAGTTAAGAACAAGGAAATTACTTGGTTATTTGTCTAAGTCAATGCATGCCATACAATTGTTTTTGAAGCAATATTAAAAATTTTAGTATATATATGTCTGAAAGGATGGAGAAAAAGTATAGAAGACAAAACAAGTGACTCAACAACAGCAGTCAAGGTACGTATATATCAGTACTTACAAGAAGCAGTAGAAAAATATATAAATAATTTATTACTTAGGAAAGAGTAAAACTTGATTCATGCAGATTTTTTATATTGCCATCTGTGCATTCAAAAGATTCTACATCAAAGATTTCTGCTGAATGTATACAATTCAAATAGTTATTCTAAGTTTTTTGAAATAGAATTAGACTAAATGCATTATTTCTTCACAAATGAAACAAATGCAAGAGTTTTTAAATGAATTTATTCATTCAAATAGCTAGCATAACTACTACATCTTTACTGGAAGGGATTAAGTTTGAGAGTTAAATTACTTGCATGACTGTCTTCACTCATATAATAGATAAGTATAAGGATATAAACCAAAACAGGAAATATTTTCATCCCCTAACAAAAATTATAACTCATGAATTGGAAAGGAAGAAAACAAAATCATTACCAAGAAACAATCAGACTGCATATTTTTCTTTTAATTTTCAATTTAAGGTGCCATAGTATCAATTTATTATTGGAAAAGTTGCTTGGAAAATATTTTTATTATATTTCTTTGAAATACAAATCTAGCCATATTTTAATGCACACTTACGTAACTAGATCACATCTTTTTATGAGTCAAGAGAGAGCAATATAAGATCTATCATAGACAACCCCCTGAATTTCTAGCACTTTCTAAAAGAAGAAAAATAGGAGGATGAGTAAATAAAAGGCCTTTTAGAGAATCACAGAATAGTGTCAGTCTTTTCATACATTGGATCTTTATGATAACCTAAGATTTTTAGATAATTAGTATTGAAAGGGGGAGATTTCAGAGTTTCACATTCATCACAGTGTGTGAAATAAACATCCAGAAGACTTCCTCTACGTCATTTCAGCCATAACTTATGTGGCTTTGGCTTGAGGCAGGCTTGTATATAGTGTTGAGGTTGAGTTTGAAGAACAGCTGTAGGGCTGGCCTTAGAGATGTATCTAACAGAACAGTCACTGTCTTACAGCAAGAGTGGACTGAATTTGATCTAAGGTGGTGCTTGCATGGTCTTGTGGATGAATGTAGTCACAGGCCTGTTTACCCTCAGGTTCATGCCATACTCGTACCTGCTCCCTCGGCTCCGTAACTCAACAGGTCCGTTAATGGCATGTCCAAGTTTCCTGGTCCCTGCTGGGTTCAGCAATGAAAGGAGATCTGATGGGGAAGGAATGGAAGCCTGTGTAATCTCCCTGTTCCTTTCTGCATCAAGCAGAATATCCACAGGGCATTCATCTTCTCCAGGTGCCCATTGTCTCTGGACTAACTGCTATGATTCTACCTACTGGGCAGCCCCATCCCTGGAGTCTGGTAAAACTTCCTCTTCCATTCTTCTCTCCAGCCCAGGGATGGTAGGCAGCTTCCTGTGATAGCTAACATCTTGGCTACTTTCCAATCCCCATTTTAGCTTTTCAGCTTTCCCATCATCTATGTAATCAATTTCATGCAATAAATTTTCTTGGTTTTAATATTCAGGGTGCTTTCTGCTTTCCTGAATGATGAAGTGGGAATTTTTGGTTTATGGGAATTATGGGGATTTATAAACTAGAGGCAATAATCCTGCCTGGATTGGGTGGGTTCTTTCCTGAATGACATGTGGACAGGATACATGACCTATCTTGATAGGGAAAAGAATTAAAGAGCTGTGTAAGGGTCCCAGAAAGATGTGCTTGGAATCAGAGCAGAACTACATCAGAAAAAAGGGACAGAAAAATACTCAAGTGCCAAGGATGAGGCCTAGTCACACAGACTATCCCACAGCAAGAGTTGTTGAGAAGGAGTAGGTGGAAGGGAAATTTGTTGCTCAGGAAATGTATTAGTTTGCCAGGCTTTTATCACAAATACCGCACAATGGGTTTATTTATTGGTTCACTGTTTCAAGACTAGAAGTCCTACATCTACATATTGGCAAGACTTGCTGTCCCCCCAGAACATTACGACATAATACTGCTACCTTGCTGCAACCCTTGTGATTCCTTAGCTTTCCTGTCACACAGTGTTGTCCTCTCCTTTATCTTCTGGGTTCCCTCTGTCTCCCAGCTTTTTGCCACCCTTATGGCTTTCTCTCACTATGTACAAACTCCTTCTGTTTTTAAAGAATTCTAATAATCTGGACTAAAGCACGCTTTCATTCCATTGGGCCATGCTTTAACTTAAAATAACTTCAAGAGATTCTGTTTATAATAGGTTCACATTTACAGGGACCAGGATTAAGATTAAGAAGATGTCTAAATTAGGGTGTATAATTCAACTTACTACAGGGGACATTTGAGTTCACCATAGGCATACAAATATTTTATTTAGGGAAGCAAGTTCCATGTCAGTCCAGAAGCACAGGTGGAGATGGAGCTCTAAATTCTTACCAACTTGATGAAAATCCACTTAGGGACTGGTGAAGCTGAGCTCATCATGTTCAAGATTTTTGGAATCCACTTTGGGTAGCATTGGGACAAGCATCCTTTGAAAGATTTCAACAAATATATATAAATTACTACTGACTTAAAACAGATTTTGTTAATGTCTTCTACTCTTATTTTTCCATTCTTCTAATCATTCTTCTAACTATTCTAGAGTATTTGTTTGGTTTCCTCCTTCAAAATTCTAGTCAAGCAAATACTCAGTTTAAATAATGGGAACGAATTTGCTCATGGTTTCAAAGTTTAAAGAAAGTCCAAATCAAGGCATTATCAAGTGATACTTTCTCCCCAAAGACTGTGGCATTCTGGAGCTGACTGCCAGAGATCCTTGGTTTTTATATTGTCACATGGCAAGGCACATGGTGGCATCTCCTGGTCTCTCCTTTCTGTTCTGGGTTCTTTTGACGTTCAGTTTCTAATTTCTCTCTCTCTGGCATTACCTCTGCTTAATTTCATTATCTTAGAAAGGACTCCAGTAATAAGATTAATACCCATCCTGGGCCACACCTTTACTGAAGTAACCTCATGGAAAGGTCCTACTTACAATGGATTCACATGCACAGCATGGATTAATTTAAGAACATGCTCTACTTAGGTGTATTGCTCCAAATCACCACACAGGTATTCAAGAATGAAGCATTTTTATTCATTTTAAATCCAATTTAATCTGTCCAAAGGCCCTGTTTTGGTTGTTTTCACATGTTAACTTGTCCAGGGGATTGTGCCCAGTCGTCTGGTCAGGCAAGCACTAGCCTAACCATTAGTCAAGGACATTTTGCGGCTGGTTAATAAATCATCAGCATTTTGATTGCAACCATAGCTGATTACATCTGCAGTCAGCCAAGGGGACTGTCTTCTGCAATAAGTGATGCTCAATCTAATCAGCTGAAGGCTTTAAAGGAGAAGTCAGAAGAGAGGATCACTCTCTCTGCTTCAGCCAGCCAGCCTTTCCCAGGAGATTCATTGAAGATCTTCAATGAAGCTGTCATCTTGCAGCCTGCATTATGGAATTTGAATTTGTGCATCCCAACAGTTACATGAGACACTTTTATAAAATCTCAAATTTACAGCTATCTCATGTTAGTTCTGTTTCCCTAGAGAATCCTGACTACTATTGTTTTGGTACCAGGAGTTGTTCTTGGGGAACAAAATCTTAAAAATGGGTTTTTGCAATTGGCTTTTTACTTTGATTAGACTCAAAGGCACTAATGACTCTATATCCAATAATCAAGATTATGCTGATGGTCCATGGCATGAGTTGCAAATAAAGATAAGTAAAACATGATTCTTCTGATTGTACATTTATATTAGGCAAGGCTCTGGGTGACAATGTTTTTGACACCTTAAGGGAGTTCTATGGGTTTAAAAAATATAACAATGTTTGCTGGTTGTTCCTAGATATACTGGGTACAGTTATGAGGGAAAGGGATGAGCTGAAGGCTTCAAATTTGCAACTTAAATGTCATATGAAACATGTAATAATTTCTATGTGTGACCTGAAAGAAAAACTCATTTCATGTGGTTACAGACTTGAGATCTCTGAAAACCATATCCAGAGCCTCAGTGCAAATAGCAGATTTACAACATAAACTAAAATCTCAACCTTTCAGGATGTCTGCTGTTAAAGTAAAGGCATTGATTGGAAAAGAATGGAATCCTGAAAATTGGGATAGGGACATGCAGGTTGATAATCATGGCAGTAGAGCTACTGGAACTTTGGATTATGCTAAATCTTTGCTAGACAAATCACTAAGGGACTGCCATGAGTAAACAGCTCCCCCCCGCCCCCCAGCCTGCCTTGAAGAAACAGCTTCACAACTTCCAGTCTTCTCTGAGGAGTCTACCATCCAACCTTCACTAAAGAAATGAACCTTTCAGTGTCTTCTAAACCTGTTACCACTTCCACTTAGGAAAAGAACCCTCACTCCTCTGTCTGGAGAGATTAGTCTTCTTTTGCCAGTGAAAGAGCAATGAAATGCCCTGAAGTAGTTGGTTTGAAGGACAGTCATAATTCTTTTCATGACCCACTCCCACCACCCCTAGACTTTAACTAAACTCCCACCAGGCCCCAAAAGGTGAGGTACAAAGTGTGTCCCATGAGGAGGTACATTATACTCCAAAAGAGTATAAAAGGAAGTACATTATTCTCCCATAGCCAGGATTCAGAGGCCTAGGAATCAAGGGATGGAAATGGGGGTGGCACCACTCACTATCACCCCTAGTGATTCCTAGAAAAATTTTTGCTTTCTGTCCCTGAAACCTTAACCTCTGCTGGTCTACAGATCTTAGTTCAAAAAGGAGGAGTGCTCCTTCCAAGAGACACAACAATGATGCCATTGAACTGGAAGGTAAGATTGCCACCTGGCTACATTGGGTTTCTCATGTCTTTGAATCAACAGACAAGGAAGAAGATTACTGTGCTGGCTGGGGTAATTGATCCCAAGGGGATCAAGAGAAATAGGACTGCAACAACACAGTGGAGAAAAAGAAGAGTTTTCCTGGAATAAAAGAGATCCCCTAGGGTGTCTCTTAGTACTACCATCCCAATGATTAAAGTCAATGGAAAACTGCATCAACCCAATCCAGGCAGGACAATCAATGGCCCAGAAACTTCAGGAATGAGGTTTGGGTCACCCCACCAGGCAAAGAACCACAGCCAGCTGAAGTGCTTGCTGAGCAAAAAGGGAACATGGAATGGGTAATGGAAGAAGGTAGTAATAAATATGAACTACGACCACGTGACCTGTTAGAGAAGTGAGGGCTGTGATGGTATGAATAGTTCTTCCTTGTTTTGTTATGAGTATGTTTGTATTTCTACAAAAAACTAATATCTTGTTTCTTCTCTATCTTATACCCTTATCATATGGCATAAGTTATATTGCTCATGTCATGGCATTTAAATTATAGAATACCAAGTTTCAGAGTGAACATTACCCAAGGGCTTGCACTCTGTGCTGGAGAGCTTTAGTGTGTTCTAGCTGTACAAAGGACAGTTAAGCATTGTTGGGTGAAAAATATGTCTGTTGTGTTTTTAAGGTGATATGTATAGCTGTCAAATTGACGAGGGGTGACTGTTATGATTGGACTGGGCCAGGTGACGGTGTTCAGTTGTCTGGCCAAGCAAGCAGTGACCTAACCATTACTGCAAAGACACTTGATGGCTGTTTAATAAACCAGAAAGCTGGTTTTTAAATTATCAGCACTTTGATTGCATCCATGGCTGAATTATCTATGGTTGGCCAAGGGAGACTTCCAAAATTAGTTGCATTTAATCTAAGCTGAAGGTTTTAAAGGAGAGGTCAGAAGAAAAATTCTCTTTCCACTTCAGCCAGCCAATGTCTCTTGGGGGATTCATTGAAGACCTTCATCAGAGCTGTCAGTTTGTGGCCTGCCCTACAGAATTTTGACTTGTGCATCCCCACAGTTGCATAAGACACTTTTATAAAATCTCATGTTTACAGATATTTTCTGTTGGTTCTGTTCCCCTAAAGAAACCTAACTAATACAGGCCCCTAATCCACAGAGATAATAAGAAAATCATTTCCAAAGAGTCCTGAAGCCCCTATCATCCTAGGGCAGCTCTAGAATCTGGGATGCTAATTGGGTTTCCAAAAACAGAAAAGGAGGCTCTCACCACTTACCTATCATGGCCATGACTGAGAACTGTGGTTTATAGCTGATAATGGCTCTCTGATTCCAGGTCATGTTTGACATACTAAAACTTTGCTAAGAGCAGGGATTCAGCCTCTAGGGCATGCTACCTGATGGGAACACCAAACAGAAGGGCTTAGGTCTACACTCTGTGGTAGCCACCCCATTCTTTTCAATTTCTGGCCATTTTTCTTTCCTCCACCCCCCCACCCCCGATTCTCAAAGCTCATGAGAATGAACTATATCTCTTCCCCTCCCCATTCTCCTCCCTTGAGGATACCTCAAACAATCTTTTAGGTAGATTTCTGCTTTTACAAAAATCAAGAAGATAAATGCTTCTTGATTTTGTCCCCATTTTATGCATGAATATGAATAAAAAGATTGGTCTATTTGTCTGAAAGATGAAAAAAAACAAACTGATTAGGTACTTGAGATTTTTAATCTCTAATCTTCTGCCCTTCAATAACTTTTTTCATCCAACAGAAAGAATTAGCTTCCCATCCAGAGCCCATCCAGAACAAGATGAAACAAGATACCTATCTTGTGTTTTATGTTCTTTTTGTTTCTGTTTTTGTTTTTGTTTTTTTGGTATAGGAATACCAGCAGTCAAAGACTGGCTGTTCTGTTTTCCTAATCTATCCAAGTGCTAGGTAACTAATCCCAGGGAATAGGAAAATTATTTACTTCCCATGAGTTGGTACCTCCCAACTCACACAGGCTATATTCCAACTAGAAGACTCATTTATTTTTTAATTCAGAAAATATTTGAGTGTCAGCTATGTGCCAGACACTGTTCTAAGCACTAAGAATAAAACAGTGATCAAAACAAATAAAAATCTCTATTTTCAGGGTAAAGACTATGAGTGAAGCATATTATTAAAGTGTATGGCATGTTAGATAGGTGTATTTAGGTTCTCCAGAGAAACAGAATCAACAGGATTCTGCTGATTATGAGAGAGAGAGAAAAAAAAAGACATAACATATTATGAAATTTTTTATTATGGGAATTAGCTCATGCAACCATGGGGATTGGCAAATCCAAATTCTGTAATAAGTCTCAAGTTGGGAACTCCGATCAAAGTTTTGATAGATTCCCCAGGAGAAGCTAACTAGCTGAGGTAGAGACAGAAATTCTTCTTTGTGACTGCTGAAATCAACTGCTCTCTCAGTAAGGCCTTTAACTGATTGGATGAGACTTCTCTCATTGCCTAAGGCAATCTCCTCAGTTGACTGTAGGTATAAACAGCCATAGTTGCAATCAAGTGATTAATAATTTAAATCAATTAAATACCCTCACAGTAACAACCAAGCCCATGCTTGCCAAATAATTAGACACCATAACTAGCCATATTGACACATGAACTTAACCATCGCAATAGGAATAAGCACTCAGTGAGGAGAAAAATTAGTCAAAAAGAGACTGAACTTTTACCTGGGCAGGAATGTGGGATGGAGAAAGGTAGAGGTGAAATTTCAAATTTAATGGCCAGAAAAGATCTCAGCCTTAGATAAATTTTCCTGCATCCCACTTTGATGGTTTTATGTAATTGCATAAAGTAAAGAATGGGAGGTGGAGAATGAGGATGAACAATTCTTTGGTCGTTATAATTCTCCAAGAATCAAGTAAACTCTAACAGTGGTGGACTGGTCCTTACCTGACTCCATCTCCAACCTTAATTCTTCACCAGTGAGTCAAGATTCTCCCTGAAATCTCTGATACCCAAAGATTGGAAGCCATGCCCTGCTCAGTAGAGGACAAATAAGAGGAGCTGGTTTGGTATGGTGAGCCCATGCATGAACAGGTGTTGGTTATTAGGTAGGGAATCCAGCCTCTAGCTCCACCCTTCTTGGGTCTTGGCTTTCTGAAACAAACAGAGGAAAAGGTGCCATGTGATCAGAGATTCCTGTAAGATCAGAGTGGCTCCATTCTCCAAACTTCTCTTTACTTTATCTGGGTATACCTTTACGGGTGCCATCTTCCAACCCAACTCCTAACTCTTGATATCCTTCCTCTGAAAATAGGTAGGCCCCACTTTAGCCGTGCTATGGGGTCTGGGTCTTTGTAAAACAACTTATATCCAAATACATCCCAGACCATCAATGGCAAGTAATATTCATTTGGAGGTTCCTGATTCAGGCATCTTTTGTAATTATCTATGGAAGAATTCTCCCCCAAAACTTTCCAGGTAACAATCTAGATTTTCACAACTGAAATAGTCCACAGGCACCCAGCAAGGAAGATCTAGGAAGGGCCACTGAAAAGAATCTTCTTTCTAGCTCTGCGGCTTAAGGAGGTGAACAACCATTTCTGCTCCCTTCCACTCTCATATCAAATTCATTAGTACTTAATAAATTATTTCACAACATATAAATGTGTGCTTTTGTCTTTGTCATTAGTGTGTAACTCCTCAAGGGCAGGACTCTACACGTATACCATCTTTATTATACCAATAGCACCTATTGTGGTACCTCATATATTGTAGAAATTCAATAACAGCTGTAAGATGAGGGAAAGCTGAGCAAATTGTATGCTGAGACATTGGATGAGAAAAGCTGACCTAATTTAACCTCAAGAACTAGCTCCAGCATACAGGTGTATCTGGTTTAATTTTGCATACTTTCTCTGAAAAAAATGACTTACCAAGCAGAACTTCACATATTGTGGTTATAGGAATGCATTTTTTCACTGGCTCCATTTATTTAAATTCCATTTATTTAAATAGCATTTCATTTTGCTATGAACTTTATTTTCATTTGAAACTCCATGAATATGAAACCAGTTGAATCAAACCAGATGCCAGTATTCAGAATATCCTGCTAGCTCCTTTTGGCCTGCTTAACTTGTGAAACAACAGAATTTCTCCTGACATCAAACCAGCCTCTAGTATATATAAAATAGGATGCATAAAAGATATAATATATAAATAGATGAGTAGGCACATTGTGTATGTATGTGTATTACTCACATACTCAACTCACATACACACCATATCCTTTAAAGGTTCACTGCAGTTCATATGGACCTATAATAATAGGCCAGCTTGGGAATTATGTCTGCCTTAACATTAGCAGAAACCTGAGGATAATGTTTTTCATTATCACATACACTACAGTTTGGGTATGTAAGCTTCCAATAGTTAGCACATGAGAGACAAGTAATACTTGTTTCAGAATTCAACATGAAACCCCAAACTAGCCTAAGTATTATGTCTTTTTCATTTTACTGTGTAAGATTCACATTGATCAAGAAATGGATTTGCAACTATCACATACTCCCTCACCATTACTACTTTTTTTTCAAACTCTATGTCAAACATAAACAACCAACCATTAATATTCAAAAGTTGGACTACTGATGGATAGTAACATTTTTTACCCTAACACCAAAATGAATGATTCCCATTATAATGCAGACTGCTGGATTTGTGAGCATCCATATTTCAGATGTACCTCTTTGTGTACAAACAACTAAAGGATAGAAACTCCTGTATAGGGCATCTGTTTAGGTGAAATTATTTAAAAAATGTGAATGCAACAAGGAAAATGGTGATATATATTAAATTACAGACATATTGTAAGAAAACAGTATTTTTCTTTTAGATACAGGTTGAAAAATCACACAGAAAAAACGTAATGCATTCCTTTTGTCTTTCTGCCTTCTGTACAACTTCATGTTCTAAAGAGAAGAGAAAGGTAGAGGCTCATTGCATGCAGGTTGACTTGGCATCTCTTGGAGGACCCATTGGGAAACCTTTTTAGGTACCTCTATGGTTCTTGTTCAGCTATTCAGGATACAAATTTACCATTCCAAAATCATTACCATTATATGCCAGCTACTTTGCAAGTCTTACTGATCCTCTCAAGCATCCTTCATTTACCAGGTGCTATTAAGGTCCTTTTCCTTAGGAGGAAACAGAAGTTAAGCAGAAGCAAATAACTTGCCACCAAAAGCACAGAAGTAATAACTGACAGGTCAAGATTCAGATCTGAGATCTGACCTATTCCAAATTCCTGTTTGTTTTACTACTGTGCTCTGGAAGAAAAGAGCACAGGGCCCATGCACACTTTCTCTTTTTTAATGTTCCTACTTTACTTCTTCTTTCTTAGTCATTCCAGATGACTGCACACCTCCAGGCCCATTGTAAAGTGAAGATCCTCAGTTTCTCGTTTTTTAATTCTTGATCAAAATAGTGCACTAGGCTTAAGTAAAAAATCTCCAGAAAGGAAAAACAAGTCTTAAACTTTCTAGATATTAAAGGGAACCAGAACTCCAAAGAATGAAAATAAAGTACTATAAAGTCTGGCTTCTCATGGTCTGAGCCTGGGACAAGTACCATCTGGAAGCACTACAGCAGACCTACTGACTCAGAATCTGCTTTTTCTTTTTTTTAGAGTTTTATCTTTTACATGTATATTTTATTGAGATATATCATAATTTACATATCATACAATCATCACAAGTGTATAATCAGTGGTTCAAAGTATCATCACATAGCTGTGCATTCATCACAATTGATTTTTGAACATTTTCATTGCACCAAAAAAGAAAGAAGAAAAGTAAAAAAGAACACCCAAAACATACCATAGCCCCCATACATCCCATTGTTTATTATTTCTTTTGTCTTTTTGTTTTCTTGTCATCTGTCCATATGCAGGATAAAGGGAGTGTCAGTCACAAGGCTTTCATAATCATACAAACACACCTTAAATGCTCTATAGTTATTAAATCATCTTCATGAATGAAGGCCACTGGAATACAGTTCAACAGTTTGGGGTATAGCTACTCCAATACACAAAAAACTGAAAAGGAATATCTACATAATACATAAAAATAGCATCCAGAATGACTTCTTGGCTCTATTTGAATTCTCTCAGCCACTGAAACTTTATCTTGTTTCATTTCTCTTACCCTTTTTGGTCCAGAAGACTTTCTCACTCCCATGATACCAGGGCTTAGCTCTTCCCCTGGAGTCATGTCCCATGTTGCCAGGGAAACTTACACACCTAGGAGTCATGTCCCTAGGGCTGGGCAGTGGGTTCACCTGCAGAGTTTGATTAGAGAGAGAGGCCAATCTGAGCAACAAAAGAGGTTATCTCAGGGTGACTTTTAAGCATAATCATAAGTAGGCTTGTCTTCTATGCAGGAATAAGTTTCATTAGGGCAAGACTCAAGATTGAGAACCTGGTCCATCAAATTGGCCGTCCATTTTGTAAGAATATCAGGTCTTCCCCAGGTGTGGAAGTTTAATATTTCTACCTTTTTTCCCAGTCCCTTAAGGTGACTTTGCAAATACTTTTTAATATTCTTCCTAGATTTCTCTGGGATGTATCAGTGTTTCCTGCCAACCTGTACAAACCAAGATCTCACACCCTATTCAAGGTTCCATGTAATTATAGTGTACAAATAAGCTGACAATACAAGTTAAATCAAATAGTGTGCCACCAAAAATAATTTTTGCACTAAATAAACATATCTTCCTTTGGTCTTACATGGAAGTTGAGGTTTTAAAACACAGTCAATATCATCTTTTACCTTTAGTCTGCTTTGCCTTAGTCCTACCTGGATCAACTTCATTTATATCTCTAGTTGAAATCTGACCACTTATTTGTTCAGTGTTTTTAACAGTTGCTGTATGTGGTAATGCCAACTTTCATAGCTGCAGAATTCTAGGCCTGAGTCTCAGGTGTCACACAAATACTCAAAGTTCCAGGAAATGGCCAGATTATATGCACAGAGCTCAGCATCTCAGAATTTAGAAATAACAGTTACAACTCTGGAATAGATGTGCCTACTGTAAATGCTCACAGTCTAAGAATCTTTACAATAGGCCTTCACCTAATAACCTATGCACTTGACTTCAATTCTCAGAATTTACACTCACTAAAATTAGTCCTTATTAGTGAGGTGTTATAACATTTGTCTTTTGTTTTTGACCTGTTTCACTCAACATACTATCCTCATTTCATTCATCTTGTACATGCCTCATAACTTCATACCTTCTTGCAGCCAATCAGTAGTCCATTGTATGTATACACCACAGCTCCCCGCTTCCATTCCTCAGCTGATGTATCCTTAGACATAGGGAACACTGCTGTCATAAACACCAATGTGCAAATGTCCATTCTTGTTCCCACTCTCAGTTCCTCCAAGTATATACCCAACTACAAGGTTGCAGGATCATATGGCAATCCCAACCCTAGCTTCCTGTGGAGTAACCACACTGCCTTCCGGAGGGGCTACACCACTCTACCTCCCTACCAACAGTGACTAGGTACATCTCTCTTTCCACATTTTCTCCAGCACTTGTAACTCTCTGTTCATTTTTAAATAATTTTATTCAAACATCATATAATCAAACCTAAGTGAAAAATCAATGGTTCTTGGTATAAACACATTAACCATGCCTTTACCACCTCAATCCATATGAAAGCATTTACATTTCTTTGGCAAAGAATCCCATACTTTTCCCCCATATCCCCCACTTATTGACCTTTAGATTTGGCATACTGTCTTAGTTACATTCCATGGAAGCACATTGCAATGTCACTGTTGACCACAGACCCTAGGTCACATCGAGTGTATTTCTCCCCAGCCCACTCCCACCTCATATAGCATCCCATTTTAACACTTGCAATGTTGACATTCATTTGTTTTACCTGGTGCAAAAAACATTCTTATATGCGTATATTTAATCCCCATCATTGTTTACTCTAGACATTGCTACGTTATACTATCCCAGTCTCTATCCTCTATCTTTCCTTTTGGTGTCATACATGTCCCCAGCCCTCCTCCCTCAACCATACTCACTCTCAGCTGCATTCACTGTACTTACAATATTGTGCTGCCATCAATTAGTATTATGTTATCCATTTCTGAATCTTTACAATCCATCCTGTCGAACATTCTGTACCCTTCAGCATCAAATGCCTAATCTCTACTCTCTTTCTAACTCCTGAAAGTCTGTGTTCTCAACTTCAATTCTCCAAGTTCACTCATTAATGCTAGTCCATATCAGTGACACCATACACTATTTCTCCTTTTGTTTCTGGATAATTTCACTCAGCATAATGTCCTCAAGATTCATATATATAGAAACCCCAGCTCGTTTATCAGCTCATCCATTGATGGACATCTGGGCTGTTTCCATCTCTTAGCAATCATAAATAATACTGCTATAAACATCGATGTGCAAATGTCCATTAGTGGGCTTGCTTTCAGTTCCTTTGAATATATACCTACCAATGGGATTACTGGATCATATGGCAATTCTATATTTAGCTTCCTGAGGAAACACTAAACTGCTTTCCTGAGCAGTTGCACCATTCTACGTTCCCACCGAAAGTGAATAAGTGTGTTTCTTTCTTAACATTCTCTCCAGCACTTGTTTTCTATTTTTTTGATAATGCCCATTCTAGTAGATGTGAAATGATATCTCATTGTGGTTTGATTTGCATTTCCCGAATAGCCCGTGAGGTTGAACATCTTTTCACATGTTTTTGAGCCATTTTTATTCCCATACTGAAAAGTGTTTGTCCATGTCTTTTGCCCATCTTTTAATTGGATTTTTTATCTTTTTGTTGTTGAGTTGTAGAATTTCTTTATATATATTCTGGATATTAAACCCTTATCTGAGATGTAGTTTGCAAATATTGTCTCCCATTTTGTAGGCTCCCTTTTTACTTTCCTGATAAAGTCCTTTGATGCACAAAAGTGCCCAATTTTCAGGTGATCCCATTTATTTATTTATTTTTTGTTGCTCATCCTTCAGGTGTAAGGTCTAGGAAACCACCTCCTGTTACAAGATCTTTAAAATATTTCCCTACATTTTTTTTCTAAAAGTTTTATAGTCTTAGCTCTAATATTTAGGTCTCTGATCCATGTTGAGTTGATTTTTGTATAATGTATGAGATACAGGTCCTCCCTCATCCTTTTGGATATGGATATACAGTTCTCCAGACACTAGTTACTGAAGAGGCTACTGTGTCCCATTTGAGTTGGCTTGACTACCTTATCAAAGATCAATTATTCATAGATGAGAGGGTCTGTGTTTTGATCACTGTAGCTTTGTATTATGCTTTAAAGTCAGGTAGTGTGAGACCTCGCACTTCATTCTTTTTTCTCAAGATATATATTTTTCACATGGGCAGGCACCAGGAATCAAACCCAGGTCTCTGACATGGCAGGCAAAAACTCTGCCACTGAGCCACCATTGCCCACTCTCTCAAGATATTTTTAGCTATTTGGAGCACTCTGCTATCCCAAATAAATTTGGTTATTGTTTTTTCTATTTCTCAAAAGTAAGTTGTTAGTATTTTAACTGGTATTGCGTTGTATCTACAAATCAGTTTCGGTGGAATCAACATCTTAACTCTATCTAGTCTTCTACTCCATGAACATGGTATGCCCTTCCATTTGTTTAAGTCTTCCTTGATTTCTTTTAGCAATTTCTTGTAGTTTGCTGTGTATAGGTCTTTTGTTGTCTTGGTCAAATTTATTCCTAAATATTGATTCCTTTGGTTGCTATTGTAAATAGACTTTTTAAAATTTCCTCCTCAGAATGGTCATTACTAGTGTATTAAAACACTACTGATTTGGGGATGTTGATCTTGTACCCTGCCACTTTGTTGGCCTTATTTATTAGTTCTAGTAGTTTTTCTGTAGATTTTTATGGATTTTGTACATATAGTAGCATGTCATCTGCAAACACATTTTACTTCTTCCTTTATATTTAGATGTCTTTTATATCTTTTTCTTGTCTAATTGCTCTAGTTAGAACTTCCAGCACAATGTTGGATAGCAATGGTGTTAGTGAGCATCCTTGTCTTCTTCCTGATCTTAAAGAGTAAGCTTTCAGTCTTTCATCATTTCATCATTGAGTATGATGTTGGTTGTGGGTTATTCATATATTCCCTTTGTCATATTAAAGAAGTTTCCTTATACTGCTATCCTTTGAAGTGTTTTCCTCAAGAAAGGATGTTGAATTTTGTCAAATGCCTTTTCTGTATCAATTGAGATGATCATGTGGTTGTCTGCTTTGATCTATTGATGTATTGTAGTACATTAATTTATTTTCTTGGGTTGAACTAGCCTTGCATTCCTGGAAAAAATACCATTTGGCCGTAGTGTATAATTTTTTCAATGTGTCGCTGGATTCATTTGTGAGTATTCTGTTGAGGATTTTTTGAAGCCATATTCATTAAAGAGATTGGTTTGTAATTTTCTTTTATTGTAGTATCTTTGTCTAGCTTTGATATTAGGGTAATGTTGGCTTCACAGAATGAGTTAGGTAGCTTTCCTTCCTCTTCAATTTTTTTTGAAGAGTTTGAGCAGGATTGGTACTATTTCTTTCTTAGATGTTTGGTAGAATTCACATGTGAAATCATCTGGTCCTGGACTTTCTCTTTTTGGAGCTTCTTGATAACTGATTCAATCTCTTTACTTATAATAATTTGTTGAGGTCATCTATTTCTTCTCAAGTAAATGTTGGCTGTTCATATTTTTCTAGGAAGTTGTGCATTTCATCTGCATTGTCTAGTTCATTAGCATAGAGCTGTTCATAGTATTCTCTCATTATCTCCTTTATTTCTGTGGGGTCAGTAGTTATGCCCACTCTCCCATTTCTGATTTTATTTATTTGCATTGTCACTCTTTTTTTACCAGTCTAGCAAAGGGTCCATCAATTTTATTGATTTTCTCAAAGAACCAATTTTTTATTTTGTTTAGTCTCTCTATTGTTTTCATGTTCTCATTGTCACTTATTTCTGCTCTAATCTTCATTATTTCTTTCCTTCTATTTGTATTGGAGTTTGCTGTTCTTTTTCTAGTTCCTCCAGGTATACAGTTAATTCATTGATTTATCCTTCTTTTTTAATATAGGCATTTAGAGCAATATATTTCCCTCTCAGCATAGCCTTTGCTGCATCCCATAAATTTGATATGTTGTGTTTTCATTTTCATTTGCCTCAAGATATTTACTTCTTTCTCTTGTAATTTCCTCCTTGACCAGTGGTTGTCTAAGAGTATGTTGTTTAGCCTCCATATATTTGTGAATTTTCCAGTGATCTGTCTGTTATTGATTTCCACCTTCATTTCATTATGATCTGAGAAAGTATTTTGTGTAATTTCAAACTCTTTAAATTTATTGAGACTTGCTTTGTGACCCAGCCTATGATCTATCCTTGAGAATGATCCATGACCAATTGAAAAAAATGTATATCCCGCTGTTGTGAGGTGTAATGTTCTGTAATTGTCTGTTAAGTCTAATTCACTTATTGTATTACTCAAATTTTCTGTTTCTTTATTGACCCTCTGTCTAGATGTTCTATCCATTGATGAAAGCTGTGTATGAAGTCTTCAACTATTATTGTAGCATGTCTGCTTCTCCCTTCAGTGTTGTCAGTGTGTACCTCAGGTATTTGGGCACTCTGGCTCAGTGCATAAATATTTATGATTATTATTTCTTCTTGATTTATTTTTCCTTTCATACAAAACCTTTTTTTAGAAGGGTCTCCCCAGATATGATCAATCCCAAACAGATTTTCCCAGACAAGGAAGGCCGATGTCTCAGGAGGAGAGTTGAATCATTATCAAGTTTCCCTGAAGATGAGACCCAACAGGATGTCTGACTTTCCTGTGGAGCCTCCTGACTCTGTGATTCTCCTATTCTGTTCAACAGATGGTGCTTATCAGCCCACACTCCCCACTGGCATAAAGTGGTGGGATGCCCTCAATTCTCAGTCTGCCTGGGGTATGGTTCAGACAGAGGTTGAGGTGGAAAGCAAGCTTAAACTGTTTCTGATTCCCAGCCTGTGAGGTCTGAGTTCTCTGAAGGAGTGCAGCCACTTGAACTGGGCCCCACCCTACCCGTTTTCTAAGGGAAGAAATGACCTTTAGGAAATTAGCTCCTTCACTTGACTTCTTACTTTGTCTCTCAGACCTATCTTAACTCTGCCTTTGCCTGGGCCAGTGCTGACAACTGAAAATGCCTAAGACTTTCTTCAATGAGCTACTTAGAATACCTTTTAGAAAAAGAAAAAGAAAGAAGAAAAAAAATTCTTTTTCATAGGCAGTCCCCAGCCCTGAAGGTTTGTCAGTCAAGAGCCAGAGTTGGTACCTGGCTCTATAAAAGGACACAGCCCTTTCCCAGTATTCTGAGCTTACTCAACTCCAGAAGCCTCCTTTTTTTCCTCTTTGTCAGCCCCTTCTCCTCTCTGCCAAAAGAGGGTTACTTCCCTGCTTTCTCTGGATTTATCTGTACTCAGAGCTTGTATTCAGCAGTGCAAATTTGTTTATTAAAAACACAATTGAAACTTGGTTGAGCTACCTTCCCTTGCTCCTAGTAGAGCCAGTTTCTTTTTCTCAGAAGGATGTGTCTCCAGCAGCCTGCCATTACAGTGATGGAGGAGCACCAGCCTTGCAGTTTAGGGGCTTTACTTACAGTTCCATGCTGTGACCCTTCTACCCATTCCAGAGTAGTGTACAATGAGTGTCCAGTGGCAGATGTCCCTCAGCAGTTGTTCCAGACAGTTCCTGGCTATTTCCAAGCTGCTCTAGAGAAGTAACTAAATTCCACGCCTCCTAGGCTGTCATCTTCTCTTTCCCTCCTCCGAATCGTCTTTAAACCACATTTTCAGGTAGTTCACATGCACATTTTATGTTGAGAAGCATAAATATAGAGAAGAGGGATGGCAAATGGGATGGACAATTAACCTTGATTTGTAACATAGAAAAAAGAAAAGAAGACAATCCCATCAGACAATGCTATTGAAATACTACTTCATGAGGGCTAGAGGCCAAAAGGCACGTAGGAGAGGGAAACATTTGTGCTGCTAGGACTAAGAAATGTCCTAGCAAAGACTAAGAAATGTGCAGGTACCTGAAATGGCCAAGAAAAAGGCATCAAGAGGACACCCAGGATCATCTTGGGAAAAAAAAGCTAAAAGTGGGTTCAAAACCACAGGAAATCTGAGTTGAGTGATAGGGATAAAAGCCACAAGTGTTGTAGGTAGGCCAGAGGATGGGAGGTGCCTCCCTGTCTGGTGGCTGAACCCACAAAGAAGTCAGGGAGGAGATGGAGATAGAGCACAACCCTTGGTCATTAAATACCTGCTACAGAGTCTATTCATTAATTCCATTTAAGTGTCTTTTTTTTCCTATTAGTAATATTTTTTTCCAAAAGTACTGAGTTGGCAGGGCTTACACAGACACTGTGGGTTTTCCCCCTGAGTACTCTCGGTCAGGGCTTAAGTTGGACTATCTTCCTCCAAAAAGCACAGACCTGATTTAAGTTGGACCCAGACATTTGCTGAGTTATGGGCACTAGCTCAACACACACAAGATGAGTGATGTAAACTAAGGGAGAGATAATTGGTCCCAGCTGAGATTTGGAACTAGAGGTGAATGCAAATACCCTGTTCCAGAGGACAAAACTTGCAGGGAAGAAACTTCTGAATCTGAGGCTCAATTTATAGAGACCTTTGAAAAAGGGAAGAGTGGAATTAAATGCCCAAAGACTGAAAACAAAAATTGATGAAGAGCTGAAATGATTAAATCTTAACAAATGATTTCTTCTAAGCAAGTCTACATCCTGTCCTAGTGACAGCATTCCAATCAGCATGGTAAATGTTTCATACAGATTCAAATTGAGGGTTATAGATTCTTTATCCACTTCCTTTCCCATTTATGGATGCCACATGGCAAAAATCTATATAATACAGTAATCAAAGAAAAATTTAACCTTTGGAAATAATCTAAATCCCCAGTTTTTCTCCAACATCTTAGTTTTAAATGTTTCAAATAACAGAACAAACAAATGAGACCTATGCAAGCTTTTATTAAACTCCACTAAAATTAGATTATTAATCCATTTTTAATTCCTCACTTGTCAACTTTGTAGCAATTAAAACATTCATTTGAGGTGAAAATTTTTTTAAATATACTCTAATAGAAAATTTGTTTCTGTAAAGAATATCTGTTTTATAATTTGGAATGTTTTCTAAAAATAGTTATCTACAATTACTGCACCTGAGTTTATTTGAAATTCTTTTAGACAATGGGGGAGTGACAAAAAAATGCTTAACTATTCATATAAGCATTTAAATAGTCTCACTTTGAGAGTGAATGAGATTGGCATATCAACCCTTAATTGCTATAACGCAGACTGCAAAAAAATTTGTGAAAGGCAGAAAAGAAAAACCTTCTGGAAATGCTATCTTCTACCCACCCTCCCCCACACATACACAGCCAAAATAACTTTCATTTTTTAACACAGGAAACATTTGTGGGACAAATGTAGAATAGGAAGAGTCAGATCATGCTCCCAAGTCAGCTAAATTTAAAATATATCAGAAGTTAAGGTCACTGGTACTTTTGCCCAATTTCTTCCTCTCTGCTTGTCATTTTTCAAGACCCAGTTTAAAAACCGCAGCCTTCTATGGCCTCTCCCTCCTATGAATTTCTATTTTGTTAATGGCATGAGTGAATAACTTGTTTTCTTTTATTAATATACATTTAAAGCACATATATATGCCTTTTCAGGGTGAAAGAAGATAAATGCCTTCAGATATTGGACCTAGAATCCACTAGACTATTGAAATAGTAAAAGAGGTTTGGAGAGCAAATGGTAAATTTTAAATAGAGTGACAACAGCTGAAACAGTCTACAAGCGCTATCCACATCTCATATTCATGCAGTCACCTTATAAACCATCTGCTTATACATGAAAGAATTCCACCCCTAACAACTACTGGGACCTTTAGTTACCAGGAACAGTCTCAGGACTACTGCTGGTTCTTTTCAGAGATTTTTTTTCAAAAATTTCACCACTGCCTATGCACATACTCCACTGCTGAGCTTTCATCTCCCAGAGACAGCTAGGGTCATTTATAGTGTTGAAGACATTTTTTCACAGAAAAGCAGAAATGACCCTGGTGTAAGTCATAAAACAAGCTCCCATGACCTCGTCTTGGCTGGATGCTTCTACATGACTCAACTCCATCTCATTGCATGCTTTCCAGACAATTGGAATGAAGCAGGAAAAATTATGTCCAGCAAAATCACACAGTATACTCACTTCATATGGGAACAGTCCTAGCTATGTAAGAAGACATCTCAGTTCAAATGGACTCTTCAGAATAGCCTGTAGTATCACCATCTGCTTCATTATCCATGCAGGAGACCAGCATTGTGAAGCCAGGTCTCTCTTTTCCCCTCTCTTGGAGGTAAAACTGTACATGTAAATCTTTCACTGTTAAAAACAGATTTTTTTGTAAGTTTTCAGGCATTGCCACTATCACCAGTCAATCATTCCCTCACTTCAAATTGAAAATCATAATGATTCATAAGCTTTGGTTAGAATAATTAAATGGTATACTCTAGTAGAGGCAATAAGCCTATCTTATTACCCAAGTAAAGGGGCTTAACAAAACATCAAAATAGCTTCACTTTTAACAAAACCTAAAGTGTCCAAAACTCATGTAAGATTTTAGGCATGTCTGACACAATTAAAATAAAGTATAACCAATACATTGAGCTTTGGAAGTAACAGGCCCTCTGTCCCTGGAGGTGAAGAAGAATCCAGATAATTGGGATGAGAAGTGAGACTCGGATGCATCTTCAAATTTTAGGAAGCCAAAATTCTAACACAGAGGGAAAAAGCACTGAAAAGAAGAATGGGGGATGAGGAATCTGAAGCAAAATAATTTAATTTTAAAGGGTCAAGTCAAGAGAAAATGGCATTTCAGAGGATCAGAAGGAAAGGAGAGGAATGTTGACCAGAGTCCATAACCAAATTGAAGTAGAGAATTATATGCCAAGAGAGCAAAGGAAACTTGGAGCTGGCTGAATGCAATCCCTGCATTGTGCAGATAAGAAAATTGAGGGAGAAAAACATAATGCACTACCTGAGACAATCCTGTCTTAAGTAAGAACAGAGAATGAAATCCAATGAACACAACTCCTAGTTCAGTTCTCTCTAGCCCATGAAGGAGAATTCTTACACTTTAATGAAGCTGAAAAAAAAAAAAGGAAAAAGAAAAAAAAACCAAACAGAGCCAGATGGCACGATTATAGAAACCTAATGGTTAATGGCCTTCATTTATGAAAACTGCATCTTTCCCTATTTATATTATTATATTTAATTAGAAATGTCCTGAAATAGATAAAATAATATTTTCACCAAGGTAACTCCATATTTTTACAGAAAGTTCTTACACAAAAGGGATATTTTCATATCACAGTATTCATCTCTGAATTGAACACCATTTTCTGTCATCTGCTCAAAAGAGAAAAAGAAAACCACATTGTTTCCACCTTGTTAAGATAGTGCCACCAATAAAGGGATCTCAAGTCTGGCGTGCTTTTAACAACATTCAAATCCAAAACTGATTTTCTTCCCAGTTTCCTCCCCCCTTGATTATTCATTATTTGGCACAAAAGAAATATGCAAAGTTTCTTCTCTCTCCCAAGAACATCTTTGAGCACAGAACACAGTGTATCATACAAAATATCACACTGATTATGTTCTAACTGCAAACCATATGGTGCTGATATTTGCTGCTGTCCCTTCTTCTCTTTGCTGATGCCATGTCCAAAATTTACAATCGGCAGGAGAATATTTACAGCCCACAAGTTTGCTCCAGTGACATTCTAATGGAGAAAAATTTCCTTGGGGACATAATACTAAAATTCTCACATAACCGAATTTCTCATCTTTGGGAAGCTTGTCAGCAGCATCCAAGCTGTGAGTGATAGCCAAGAGACTGTAACATAAAATGCGACATTTGTCATAGGGCAGCAAGAAAAAGATGATAACAATGTAAGAATCACTAAAATAAATTAGACCTATGATCTACTGGCCTAAGTGCCATCCCACTGTAGTATTGATTAAAGCAAAAATTACGAATAAAGAAAAAAGTGAACATGGCACCTTCTGTATACTTGACCTTTTCAAAATTTCTCCCGGCTGCCGGCTGTGCCCTCCCCCAATTTACCCCCCCTTGTGTCACTGGCCAGGGTCAGAAATATCACCACCCCCTTGCCTGCCCTTTCCCAACTTCCCTCTCATGGGATAGCAGTTCTTCTTGTTAGAAGAAAGGCATTAGTTTAAAAGACTTCATCTGGGAATGAGAGTGATTTATAGTCAGACTTAACACGCTCTCCCTCCCAGAGGCATTTTATATCTGAAAAGAGAAACTTGTTGATCCATAGGAATGAATTTCTAATGCTGGCATTTTGGCTGAGATATCTGGGAGCTCAAAGGCCTTCTCACCACTTAGGAAATTACACCAGATGAGCTTTCTCTGTTAGCAGATCAACTCAGCTCTAGGGTGGAGTAATGGAAATTAGAATAATAGAAATCACATGACTTTAAACTCAAGCTACTCAGGTTCTGTTTCCGCTTCTCCAAACTGAGAGCCAAGCGAATCATTTCACCTCCATTTCCATCTGCAAAATAGATTTCCGAATACCTACCTCAAAGCACTTTTGTGGTGACTGCAACCTAATGTGTATGAAAAAAGCACTTTAGAAACATGTTACCTAAATTAGTGAAATCTGTCATTTTCCTCATTGACACTAATCCTTAGGGATTTATCTCCTAATTATTTTATGTTTCTTAGAGATTTAAATTCTTCCAAAGCAGGGGTCTGTGAGACATGTCTGAAAAGGAACAGATAGTAAATGTTTTTGGCTTTACAGATAATATGGTCTCTGTCACAACTCCTCAGCTTTGTTGAGTTTCTTTGCAAAGTTTCTTTTCTCTCCCAAGAACATCTTTGAGCACAGAACACAGTGTGTCATACAAAATATCACACTGATTATGTTCTAACTGCAAACCATGTGGTGCTGATATTTGCTGGTGTGCCTTCGTTTCATTGTAGAGGCAAGCAGGCACAGGAAATGTGTAAATGAATGGGCGTTGTTAGATTTGGCCCATGGGTTGTAGTACCAAAATAGGGATATATGTTCATTACAAATATGAAAAACCAAGGTTTTTTTTAATACTACCACATTCATTTCTTCTACCTCTTAGAACAAACACTACACTGCTTCCTAGACTTTCACCCCAGCTACCTGTTATGGATTGAATTGCATCCCCTAAAAAGGCATGTTCAAGTCCTAACCCCTAGTCCTCTGAATGGGAACTTATTTGTAAATAGGATCTCTGAAGATGTTATTAGTTAAGATGAGGCCAAACTCAATTATGGTGGGCCCTAACCCAATATGGTTGGGGAGGAAATTTGGACACAGAGAGAAAAACAAACAGCCATGTTATGGAGGCAGAAATAGAGTTATGTCACCAAAAACCAAGGAGCACTATGGATTGCCAGCCACCCATCAGAAGCCAGGAGAGATGAAGGAAGCCCTGCTGACACCTTGATTTCACACCTCTAGTGTCTAGAACTATGGGGCAATAAATTTCTCTTGTTTAAGCCAATTAGATTGCAGTAACTAGTTACAGCAGTCCTGGCAAACTAAAGCACTACCACATAAACTATTTGTCCAGCAAGCAACAAATTGTCTATAAAGCAAACAGTAAAAGTTGCATATATTCTTAAATAAATGCACAATATTTTCCACCCTTGATCCTACACATTTGAGGGCCGACCTTCCTGAGGCCAAATGGCCATAGATAGCCCAGGTGAAGGAGTGGCTTGCTCTTGAACTTTCTTGGCTTCCTTTCTCAAGTTCAGTGATGGTTGAGGCTCTGGTAGGTAATGGAGGGGCTTTTGGTGCAAAGACTACCAAACTCTGTCTCCCCTGTTTAAAGTAACTTAGTCTCCACCAGCATACCCTTATCCTGACCCTGTCAAATGCACCACTGCTAGGTGTTCTGCTTATCCCATTGGCTACTTGCTGTCCCATCCTCATCCTTTCCCTAGACCCAACACTCCAGAATTTGTGTCATTGTCTTTATTCTAACCAACATGAACAGTACTCACCAGGAAGTATTAAAGAACAGAATAATCATAATCCAAATTATTTGTAGGTCAAATTAGTTCAGAGTAGATAGTGTCAAGTCAGTGTGTCCATATCAGCAAAACAATTACACACTAACGGAAGAGTGTCTCACACCTTCTAGCCTCCACCATGCCGTTCTCTATCTTTCTAAACATTGGTTCTGGGCATAACCTGTCATCATGCTTCGATAGGAAAGCACACAAACAAAAGTAAAATTTTTGAAATCTCTATATCATTACAAGGTCACAAGGCAATATCACCTCTTGCTCCATGTCCCGCAGACTCAGACGGTATTGCACTTTTCTTTCATTCACTCTCTATCTAAGAATCTGGTGGCATGTACATTTGCTGGGCTGGAAGACAGTCCAGATAGACTCAGACAAGTATAAAGCTGTGAGACTTACCATCTGGACAATGTGGATAGCCAAGCTTCTTACTCTGTACCTCCCACACCTAGTCTTTCTTGAAATTTCATTGATTCTAAGTCCAGAAACCATCCCCTCCTGTCCAAACCCACTGCTGCTATACTGGTTCATTACCCTTAGATCGTGGCGATATTCTCCTAACTGATCCATCTCGCCTGCCAGTTTCCCCACTTTAATGGAACCATGACTGTCAGAGGGATTAATCAAAAAGTCCAATCTGTCTCATCTTTGACAGGTGTGTGACCTAGAGACCATTATTATCATCTGTACAAGCCAGGGTGTTTGTTACAGGACAAAGTCCTGAACTCCACTCTTGAAAATATTGAATCAGAATCTCTATGGATGAGGCCTAGAAATCTGCATCCCAAGTACATTAAGTGTTGAGAACCATTGGCTTAGAGGAAAGGATCCAATCTCCAAAGATGGCCCCTGCTTTCTGTGGTGTCCAACATGGATTCAGACTTGTCCCCAAACTGATATTTTTGCCCTCATAGACCTGAGGAAATGGTGTCATGGTAGCTGAGTGATTCTGCAGGTTTTCTTTGGAAAATTAAATGTGGGCTATGAGAAGAACTGTTCCTTGACTTTTAAAGGAGGGATTTTCCCTCCCCAACCTGAACACCAGACTACATAGCCTCCAATATGTGGAGAAAATGTGACTGGTTGTAGGAGGGCATGGAATCTGAGTGATGAGCCTTGTCCTTCCAAGTTACAGATTTTGTTGGTATGCAGTGGAAAGGCTGATGGTAGGAGGGGCAACTTCCTCAGAACATCTCATTCATCAACTTGCAAACCCCTCTGAGGACAGAGACAGCATTTGCATCCCCAGAGACTACGTTTAGTGACTGGCTCAATAAATATTTGTTGAACGAATGAATAATGGAAAGAACCAATCAATAAATAAATGAGCAAATGCAGAAATTGATGAGACTTAGGGAGAGAGTGGGCTGAATATCTTGAAAGGCATTTTTGTTACTATGCATGGGCATGATTTTCATAGTAATCTGACACAATTGCATGTTGGTTTGCCCTTTGGGAGTGATATTCTGGAAAAGGTGGAGTTCTAGAAATAATATGAATTATACTCTCTTTCTGTGATTATTCCCTCTGTGATTTCACTATTAACCAAAGTCAATAAATAGTAACCTTTTAATGTATTCATTATTCCTACTGTTGAAATTATGACGAGCCTTCAAAATAACAGTTTTTCTCTATCATCATTTTGGACAAGGAGAACATTCTTCAGAGGCTTATGGATGTGTGGGTGTGGGCATGTGGTATATGATGCGGGGGGAAGGAACATGGAGGCCTGGAAAAAAGTAACACTTTGAAACTCAAAAAGCAAATTGCACCTATTTCAGCAAATTGGAAATTGATGGTGTGTACCTCCAAAGGGCCTAGCAGTAGCTATTATTTCCATCCAGGCTATTATTAACTGGTAATATTTTCTCTAGTAAACATTCAATTACCATAGCAACAAGTCATGTCTTCTGAACGCCAGAGCTCCTGGCTTTGCCAGAGAAATGGATGGTGTTTTAAGTGAATTTTAGAAAAGGCAAAGAGGCTTGCCAAAAAAATATTTTTAAAATACTAAACTCAATTTTTACTTGAGACAAAGGAAAAAAGAGAACTCTGATAAAGTGGAAACTGAAGAATTTTCATAACCTCCACTTCTGTTATACTGCATCTAGTGCCTTCCCAGTAAACACAGATGTATCTTTACTCTGTGTAAATAAGACCCTCACACTAAGCACTAGGTGTCACCCAGACCCCCTTATTTTCCATGCCAAGTATTGCTTCTAAATCTTCTAGCTTCAATCTCTTCCCTCGCTACATCTCCCCATCAATAAGTTTTAAATGAACACTTGAACTGATGTATAGCATGCATGCAAACAAATATGCAAACCATGAGACTACAGGTCAAAAAAATATTTCAAAGCGAACACCCTTATGTAACCATTGTACAGTCAAGAAACAAGATATGATAGCATCCAGAATTCATCCTGTGCCCCACTCGGGTCAATATCTCTCTCCTTTTGTGCTTGAAATTTATATAAATGAAAATCTATAATAGGACTTTTTTGTGTCAAGCTTCAACCTTTCAAAACCACAGTCAGGAGAATCACCCTTGTCATCACATGCAATAGAAGTCTGTTCATTTCATTGCTATAAATATTCCATTGTATAAACAGGTCTTGATATATTTATTCATTATATGTTTGATATTTGGTTGTTCCTGGTTTGGAGGCATGCAATAATTGGAGCAGAGCTGATTCTTGACAAAAAAGTAAAGAGCTTGAAGTTTATTTTTGCTGTTACTCATTTCCCCATTTTCAGCTCTCCACTACATCTTTTCTTTCCCTATCAACACCTTTTTCTCTATGAGCTTCTACACTGTTAAAGCTATTTGACAACTACTAACAATAAGGCATTCACTGATTCGGACTTCAGAAGTCAGTCTTTCACTCAAGCTTCCCTTTAGAAGGAGGTCCCAAAAGTTTAGGAAACATTTAAACTTATTGGAGTGAGTCTCAAAAATTGAACTTCAGGATTCAATTGAAGGAAGCTCAGTGTGAGAGTTTTCCCAAATTAAACAGGATAAACTGAGGAACAGTTTCATTATGTAAAATGACTCAGATACAACACGTTGACAGATTTCATGAGATCAAATAATAGTTGATGTATCAGCTACTGCCATAATAATGCTGCATAAAATATACCCACCTCAAATTTCTGTCGTTTAGAACAACAATCACTTCTCACAGCTCTGGGAATTGGCTGCAACTTGACTGAGCCAGGTTGGACTCCATTGTCAAACTACAGGATGGTGTGCTAATCTGAAAAGATGTATGTACCCTAGAAAAGCCATGCTTAATTCTGATCCCATTTTATAAAGGCAACCTTTTCTTCTAATCCCTATTTAGTATTATAGGTTGGAAACTTCAATTAGATTATCTCCCTGGAGATGTGACTCAATCAAGAGTGGTTGTTAAACTAGATTAGGTGGAGCTGTGTCTCCACCCATTCTGAGTGGGTCTTGATTACCTTATTGGAATCCTATAAGACAGGAAACATGAGCAGGCCACAGTGGCTCAGCAGGCAAAGTTCTCAGCTGCCATGCCGGAGACCCAGGTTAGATCCCCAGTGCCTGCCCAAGCAAAAAAAAAAAAAAAAATAAGAAAAGAAAGTATGAAAAGAGGAAACATTTAAGAGAAAAAGAGAGGTTCTGAGAGAGCAGAATGATGTAGCCACAAGAAGCAGAGAGTCCACCAGCCAGTGACCTTGGGAGATGAAGAAGGAAAATGCCTCCTGGGGAGCTTCATGAAACAAGAAGCCAGGAGAGAAAGCTAACAGATGATGCCATGTTTGCCACGTGCCTTTCTAGATGAGAGAGAATCCCTGACTGTTTTCACCATGTGCCTTCTCACTTGAGAGAGAAACCCTGAACTTCATTGGCCTTCTTGAACCAAGGTATCTTTCTCTGGATGCCTTAGATTGGACATTTCTATAGACTTGATATAATTGGGACACTTTCTCGACCTTAGAACTGTAAACTAGCAATTTATTAAATTCCTCTTTTTAAAAGCCATTCTGTTTCTGATATATTGCATTCCGACAGCTAGCGAGCTAGAACAGATGGGTTCAGAGCAACTCCACATATGTTTGTTCTGAGGCCCAAATTTCAAGAGCAAGAAAATCAAGGCTAACATGCAGTCACATTTCAAATCTCTGATTGTTTCACATCTGCCAACACCCTAACGGCTAAAGTAAGTCACATGACCAAGTACATATCAGTTGGGCAAGGAGGCTTACTTTTCCCATAAAGATGGGGGTAGTGAATATTTACTGCACAATAAAGTAAGCCATTACAGGAAAGATAAGAAGAAGGTTCTATAGTTAAATGATATTGAGTAGATGAAACAGAGCTGAAATTATTTGTCTTTGACTTGATGATTTTCTCAGTTCAGCTAAGGATTTCCAGATTAGACATTTCTCTCTTCTTTAATGAGCTGGCAGGATCGAATGGTGGCCAAGAGCATGGGCTCTGGAACCAGACAGTTGTGGGTTTGAGTCCTCCATTGATCACTTGCTAACTGAATGACCAATTTTCCAAATTCTCTGAGCCCCACTTTTCCCTTCTCCAAAATTAGAGATCACAGTATTTCCTCGGCAGATTGCCTTGCAATTATTTGTAGGAGTAGTTGCAATAATAAACATAAAAATCTAATCACAGTCTGACTTAGAATAATCATAAATACTGATTATTGTTGCTATTATAATTTTATTACTAAAATATTTTTAAAAGGTACATTCCATGCCAGGCACCACATGAAACATATGGTTAGTTAGAAAAAGCCAATTATAAAATTATTTAATGTAAAAATCACTTTGCAGTATTGATATAAAGCATCACTTTCCTAGTTGATTTACTGTAACAATTCGTTTGCTATAAAAAATGCCACAAACTGGATTGCTTATAATAATGAACATTTATTCTTTCACAGTTCTGGAAGTTAGAAACCTAAAAACAAAGTGTCAGCAAGGCCATGCTCCCTCTAAAGACTGCAAGGAAAATTCTTCCTGCCTCTTTCTAGCTTCTGATGCTTGCTAGCAATTCTTGGTGTGCCTTTAGCTAGGAGTTGCATCATTTCATTCCTGTTTCCATCTTCACAATGCTATCCTGCCTCTGTGTGTGTTTTTCTAGGTCCAAACTTCCCTCTTCTTCAAATGACATTAGTCATTAGATTAGGTCCCACCCTATTCTTGTATCACTGTGTCCTTACTTGATTCTGCCTGCAAAGAGCCTATTTCCAAATCAGTTCACATTCACAGATAGTCAGCAGTAGTCCTTGTATGTGTCTTTGGGGGGAGCACAATTCAACCCAGTACACAATAAAAACAACATACCTAATTTGTAGGCTAGCAGCAACTCCTAAATACTTTGCTGCATTTTAAATAACAACATGTACTATTTAAACAAAATTTCCTTTGCAGTCTTTCCCTGAAAAGATCCTATGAGCTAGATGTAAACACTATTATGTTGATTTTACATCTGAAGAATCTGAGGCATATGGAGATTTAGTGATTTAGCCACCAATTTGGAGTTAACTACTGTGAATATGGTAGTATTAGGCTATTTGTAGCCTCTCCATAAATGCATGGCTCACCACTCTAAACTGAACTGACTTCACTTCTTACTTCACTTTGATAATCATATGCAGTTTGATTGGAAAGTTACACTCTATAATTTCACAGTGATTACATGCCCCTGAAGATCATTTTGTAAGTAAACGTTTTGAAACCAAAGATAATCATTTTTATACGACCATAATCCTTTTTCTTATGCCATACTCTCCACCAAGAATTTAACAAAGCTAAAGTTACACTGCAGACTCTCAGTAGCTGGCTTTAGTCTCGGTTGTTTTTGTTTGTTTGTTTGTTTTACATGGGCAGGCATATAGAATCGAACCTGGATCTCAGGCACGGCAGGTGAGAACTCTACCACGGTGGCCTGCCCTAGTCTCTGTTTTGTGTTTCTGAAACCCCAATTCCATCAGGATATCTGAAATAAATTATGTTCTCTGACCTCTTGGGTGACCTCTATCTTTTCTACTAAAGTACATATACAAAGAAAGATGTCATAGTGTTTCCTCTCAAAATTGGCACTGTTCTAAGATGAGTTAGAACAGAGGCCTTTCATAGTAAGACTTTCAAAAGCAGAACATTCTGTACAGAAGCTTGAAATATGCTCTTGATACTTGGACACCCCAAAGATCCCCTTTTCTTCTTAGAAATTTCCTGATTACTTTTGGCTACATTATCTCCATGACATTTCCAGGTTCAAGGTGTCTCCAGGATATTTCCTGGTTCAAGGGTCTTCCCCTCTAGGTTAGTCAGAGCTACCTCCACCCCATAATTGTGGCCTTCCTTAGTTATCTGATGACAATTGGTTTAGTTAGGGTTTGTAGAGAAATATACTAAAAAGATATGGATAGATAGATGTAGATATAGATATAGATATGGATTAGATATAAATATAGATAGATATTTAAAATGTAAATATTATGAGATTTTAATAAGAATTTTCTCATGCAACTGTGGGGATAGGCAAGTCTAAATTCCAAATGACAGACCGCAAGCTGAGAACTTTCATGAAGGTTGTTAATGAATTCTCCAGGAGAAGCCAATTGGCTGAAGTAGAGATGGAAATCTCTCTTCTGCATGCTGAAATCATCAGTTCTCCTTTTAATGCCTTCACCTGTTTGGATGAGACTTCTCTCATTCTTGAAGGCAATTTCCTCAATTGGTTGTAGATATAATCAGTCATGGATGTTATCAACTTACTAAAGATTTAAATCCATGAAATATCGTCACAGTAATAATCAGGCCAATGCTCGTTTGACCATACCACTGGACAACAATATCTGGCCAAGCTGACATATGAACTTAACCATCACAACAGTTAAAATAATAATAAACTGTATAGGAATAAACAGGAAATAATATCCATTGTTATAGGGGATCTGCATTTTCAAATCTGTCTAGAATTTTTATAAAGAATGATAAAGTTTGATTATGTCCTTTTATAGACTGTGATGATTTGAAACTGTATGCACCCCAGAAAAGCATGTTCTTAAAGGTAATCCATTCCTGTGAGTGTGGACCCATTGTAAGGAGGACTTTTGATGAGGCCACTGCAGTTAAGGTGTGACCTACCTCACCCTGCATGGGTATTAATCCTCTTACTGGAGTCCTTTATAAATGGGATGAATACAGAGGGAGCAAGTGATGGAAGCAAGAAGCTGAAAGCAATGAAACCCAGAAGAGAAGGGAGAGATCAACAGATGCCTCCATGTATCTTGCCATGTGGTAAAGGACCCAAGGATCACCAGCAGCCAGTCTTCAGGGAGAATACATTGCCTTGATGATGACTTGATTTGGACATTTTCTCAGCCACAAAAGTGTAAGCTAATAAATTCTCACTGTTAAAAGCCAACCCATTTTATATTATCTACTTTCAACAGCCTAGCAAACTAAACCATAGATCTACAAAGGGAATAAGCTTAAGTGAAATCTCACACCATGGACAATTAATTCCCTGTTTAATACCACAGCGAGGATTTCCTTATCATAAATTACCCCCTCACTCCTCACTCCCACATACATACTTCACTCTTAAACTATCTTGGTGAGACAGTCAACCATGGCGCTACACTTCCTAGGCAAGGAGTGGGCACCTAAATTGAACTCAATCAGTCAATCTTTCCTGGGATTTCGAGATTTAGCAGTGTCTTGGTTTCCTAGGGCTGCTGTAACAAAATACCTCAAACTGAGTGGCTTGAAACTACATATTAGCTTATAGTTCTAAAGGTAAAAAGTCTGAAATTACAGAGTCAGCAGGGCCATGCTCCATCTGAAATATGTAGGAAAGAATCCTTCCTTTCCTCTTCTAGCTTCTGCTGCTTGCAAGCATTCTTTGAATTTCATTGGCTTGTAGACCCATCTGCCTCCATCCTCACATGACCTTATCGCCTGTATCTGTATTCAAATTTTTCTTCTTACAAGGACACCAGACAAATCGGATTAGGGCCCACTCTAACCCAGTTTGGCTTTATTTTAACTAATCACAAATTAGTGACCCTATGGTCACATTCACAGAACCAGAGATTAGAACTTTAACATGTCTTTGGGGGGAATACAATTCAACCCATAACAGAGAGCAACACAAGTTCAGGGGAAAGCACAGCTTACTCATTTCAGCAGCAATACCCTGATGAAAAAATTAATTAAATAACCCATTCTCTCTAGATTTCCTTGAGATTGTCTGGTTCCTAGCCTCTTCCAAACCATATTCTCTAGACTTCCCTTCTATGAGCTGACCAGTACCCTAGTGGTAATTGGTTTCTGTTGCTTATGTCTAAATAATTCTTATTAATACTGAGCCCATAATTTTTCTTTGATGGTTTTACAAACAGAGGTATCTAGAAGTTTTTTCACAACCACCAAATATCTCCCTACACAAGCTTCCATAGTGCATATGAATTAAACCCTAAGAACAGATTACCGAAGCCTACGGTCATTCATTTGCAACTAATTCAAACAACATCCTTTAATAATGACCTCTTATAAGCCTTTTTTTAAAAGAAATGTATATCACAGAAATCTATCTGCCAATTAACATGCAAACATTAATATGGCTATGTAAACATATTCTTGAACAGACCAAATCACTCAGTCTGGATACCTAGAGGTACCCCGAGTACTTGAGCAATGGTATCTTTTCCTTCATAGTTACAAAAAAGGATGATTTACTTTCAGTGTAGTTGCCCAGAAATATAATTTTTATTGGAGGAATCATCATACAAGCCTTCAGTGATTTTGTCAAAATCATTGGCAAAATCCCAGGCCATGAGTTTTTCCAGGTTAAAGAACTAAGCTTGGAGATAAGATCAAATGTGGCTCATCTCTTGGAATTACAATTTATATAACAGTCTCCTTCTCCAGTGGACTTCAAGAAAAGAGGGTCAACAACTTATTTTCTGTTTTTAGCATAGAAATTCTTAAAATTGGAAAGGACTAAAAATGTCATGCTATTGCAAGAACTGCACCATTTTAGTGTCATGGTGTTTATTAGTAAAGTTATTTTGTTCTTCAGCATGGGCTAAATCTGTCTAAATTGAATATTGAGCTAATTAAGCAGTATTACAGGCCTAAAACACATCTCAAGGAAATATCCAAAATGTAAAAGAGTAAACTATGGGTGACAGGATATGCCACAAATTAAGGTGATTATGTCAAATCTTCATTTTATAAGATTCATCTAGGATCAATACATATGTACACAACAGTGAGTGAATGGGCCATTTCCATCTAAAGAGGCCATAGAGAAAGAGAGATGATCAATCTGAACAGATCTACGGGAAATCTGTGTTGTTACTCACAATGACTAAAACATTAAGGTTTAGCTACAGACAGTTTGCTGCTTAATTTAGCATGGCTCCACTATATCAGGTTTTAAATATTTGAGCATAAAGTCTACAAAATTAAGTGGAGGGAGCCATAAAAATGAATAAACTATAGAGTGTTTTATATCTCTAATATTTTATAGATTTCATGTTTTATGGATTTCATTTAAAAAAAACTATTTAAGACTTGACTATTGGCCATTCTTTGTCCTTAAAACATGTTCTACATTAATATATGTACTGGAAGTTAACATTTATATTTGGTTAACTTTTGCTTGCCTTTTAGACTCTTCAGGCTAGCAAGTCTTCACATTTGTGTAACTCACTTTCATGTTATATTTCATAAATGTGTTAACCTACAACGCATCCTTACATTTTACATTATTTTAAGGTATATTTATACTTCAATTTTCTTGTAAGTATAATCCAGAGACAGCATTCAAGGAATTTATTTAAGAAAATATGTCAATAACTGCTAGCCAAGAATTAAGATGATTTGATTGTCAACCATGGAATCATTACTATTACTGACTAGAGTCAAATACTTGGCTTCAATCACATCTAAAATAATTTTTTGAGGACTATATACATACATATAGATACATAGCACATATCAATATATACTTGAAAATATCTAGCAATCTAAAATATATAGAAATATTTTTAAATATTAAATGAGTACCCTTGTATAGGTTCTCATTTAATTCATTGAGAGGCCTACACAGGTCTATTTAGTCATAGTATTACAAGATAATAAAGAAGATATTTAATTCCATTTTATTTTACACATACACAAAAGCCAGTGCTATATTCTGACTACAACAGCTGACATCATTAAGAGTTGAAGAATACACCTATGCAGAGCTTTCTTCTATGTCTCACGTACTTGGCAGTACTCAGACCCAATAAAACTTTTGTATAAATTCTGGCTGGAGGCAAGTCAGAGGCATAATAATGGTCCCCAAAAGTCTCTGTGCCCTAAACCATGGAATGCTGTAAAAATGCCAAAGAAAGGGCTTCACAGATGTGATTAAGTGGAAGACCTTGAGATGAGGATATTACACAGAATTATCAACATGGGCTCTTTGTAATCAGAATGGTCCTTATATCAGGGAGTCAGGAAAATCAGATTCATTAGTAGGAGATGTGATCTTGGAGTAAAGAGAGCAATTTGAAGATTTTATGCCTCTGACTTTGGAAAATAAATGAATAGGCCATAAGCCAAGTGTTCTAGTTTGCTAGCTGCCAGAATGCAATATACCAGAAATGGGATGACTTTTAAAAAGGGGAATTTAATAAGTTGCTAGTTTACAATTCTAAGGCCAAGAAAATGTCCCAATTAAAATAAGTATAGAAATGTCCAATTAAAGGCACCCAGGGAAAGATACCTTGGTTCAAGAAGGCCAGTGAAGTTCAGGGTATCTCTCTCAAGTGAGAAGGCAGATGGTGAACACAGTCACGAGTTCTCCCTCAGCTGGAAGGGCACATGGTGAACAAGGCATCATCTGCTAGCTTTCTCTCTTGGCTTCCTATTTCATGAAGCTCCCTGGGAGACGTTTTTTGTCTTCATCTCCAAAGCGCTGGCTGGTGGACTTTCTGCTTCACGGTGCTACAGCATACTCTGCTCTCTCTGAATCTCCTGGCTTTCTCTCTTGTTGTTCTCTTTAATAGGAGTCCAGTAAACTAATCAAGACCCATTTGAATGTGTCTTAGCAACCACTTAATAACCACTCTTGATTGAGTCACATCTCCAGGGAGATGATCTAATTATAGTTTCAAATATACAGTACTGAATAGGGATTAGAAGAAACAGCCACCTTTACAAAATGGGATTAGGATTAAAACATGGCTTTTCTAGTGTACATAAATCCATTCAAACCAGCACACCAAGGAATGCAGGTGGCTACTAGAAGGTCAAAAAAGCCTAGGAAACAAACTCCTTCCCAGAACCTCCAGAAGGAACCAGCTCTGCTGACTCCTTGACATTAGCCCAGTGATACTTGGGACTTCTGACATCAAGAGAATACATTTGTGTGGTTCTAAACCACAACATTTCTGGTAATTTGCCATAACAACAATAGGAATGAATACACTTAGATGGTGGTAATATATGGTTCAGAGATAATCCTGATTTCTCCCCCCACCGCTGCAGGTAGAATGTACTTCTTTCTTCCCCTGAATAGTTTTGCTCCTTCAGCTGAGATTCTGGGACAGAAACACAGAGAGCAACAAGTGTCGCATAAAAGCCCATTAACCCACAGCTGAAGCTGAGTTGCCCAGCAGAGCACAGCTTGATTAAATCAGCTAACCTACCACCACCACCAGCTAAACCCAAAATACTTGAGAATAATTGAGTTTTTTACTTAAATCACTGAATTTGGAGGTAATTTCTAACAGCATTTTTGTGGCAATAATTAACAAACATGCAGATCATTCTTCAAAATAGGAAATAATATGTGCAGGAAATTATTCCATTCTCCTTTCTCCAATCAAGACTGACACATGCAACTTCTGGATGCCTCCTTGCCATCCTCTCCCTCCTGTGATGCACAGCACTGATGGAGAAGCAAAAATCATCAGAGGCACTGTGTTCCTGGAAGGAGCGCCAGCCTCCAAGTGCTCACCACCATGACAATGAGAATCTCATCTTTCTTGGGCTGTCGTTACCTCAAGACTAGGCCACCTGATACCCAGGCACCCTGTCTTTGGCTTTCTGGGGACAATTTTTTTAAAAGAAATATTGAACAAAGATTTAAAAAACAACAACATATATCCTAAAGCCAAGATGTCAAAGAAGCATAAATTAGTAGTTTGTGCATAAATATAGCATATTTAGCTTTCTTCAGAGTCCTCAATTAAGATAAAGAAATAAAGACATTCATAAGGCATGCACATATGTGCAAATTGACATTTATCAGGTATCTACTATGCATAACATTTCATATATATTTTTATTTCACTGAATCTTTGACACATTTTTCTGGCAAGAATTATTATCCTATCTTTTAGTGGATGAAGTGCAATGATCATAAGAGATTGCAGGCAGGCCTTGCCATTTTCTCAAGCCCATGCATATTAGTACTTCAGGGAGGTGGAAACTTAATCCAGAGATTTAGAGTTTTCCATCATCACAGAGTCAGTTAGTGTGGCAGAGAAGGGAGTAGAGCCCAGGTCTTCTAATATAACAGGCTGTGAGTCTTCACCCACCTGACACCGAACTATCCCACTTATCCATAAGCCTGAGAGTAAAGAACAGAAGAGAAGCATCTTGATGCTTCCATCTGCCTTTTGAAGTGGAAATAAATCATTTTGATCAACTACCATTTTTCCAGGGTTGCAAAATATGTGACATTCTTTTTTTAGGTACTGCTATTACTACTACTACTACTAATAAGTTTTACAGTTTAAACTTCTCCAATCTCTGAATCTATTCCACAGAACTATCTCACTCTTCTGTGCTCATGTGGTGAAATTCATTTGGAACACATGTTTTTATTGACTTGCCTTTTTATCCATTTTCAATTTTCTGTGCAAGAGCAAAGGTTTTCTGGGCTCAATATTGTTTTTCACTCTTTTTCGTGGTGCTGGTTTTTAGAGAATGAAATGATAGCAGTTTCCATATTCACATTTCCCCATAAACTTGTCATCAAAGTCTCTCAAAGAGCTCTCATTAATTGCTTTTAGTCATCTCTTCCATGAAATGAGGAGGCCTTGAAGTGATTTGGGCTGTGCTTGCAGTGAATTCAGTGACAAAATTGAAAATACTATAGCATTCTTTATAAGAATTGAAGATACCCTTTAAATACCTGAGTGTTGATGACACTAAATGATTAGCCTTTCCTGCAGACAGTCAAAAAGAGAGGGCCCCTTCTTTTGAAGCAGGAAGAATGACAGGAAAAGGAATCAGCTTTAAAATAGACTCAGAAAAAAATAACAAGCTTAACAATTTATCTTGTGCTCATTTGAATTTGGTGGATATTGCCTTGCACATTTAACTATTCAAATTAAGAGATAATAAGCAGGGCGGGGTAACAGTGGCACAGTGGCAAAAGTTCTTGCCTGCCGAACGGTAGACCTGGGTTCAATTCCTGAACCCTACCCGTATGGGAAAAAAAAATGTCAGAGAGATAATAAGCAATGGAAAAAATCAAAATTAAAAGTTAAATCCTTGCTTGTGTATGAACATGTCTTTCTGTTTTATCTGCAGGAGGGGAATTCTTCAATGGTCAAACCAGCTTGTAGTTCCTTTCATCTGAAACCTGCTTTGGCATGGAATCACCAGTACCAGAACTCCAGATAAACTACTTAGGTGGGATTTCTGGATTGACTGCTGGAAATGTGATCCCAAATCTGCCCCCTGATTTCCTGCATAACCTTGAGATCTTAATCTCTGTACCCGGTTTCCTCATCAGTAACTTTACTTGAATGCATGTGTGTGTGCGTGGGGTGGAGTAAGGGGGGGTGGGTCATTAAGGGGTAAACAGGGCAAAAGGAAGAAATGCAAAGAGGCCATTTTTTCTTTTTAAAAATAACATTGTAGACTGCCTGATATCTTATCAGGGTTGAATAGCCACACACTTTCATCAGGAAAATTCAGGCTTAAAAGCAAGGCGAATCTATCCATACATCCCCCAAACATTATCAGTCTTATATAAACTTAGGCTCTGAATAAGATATAGAAAGCAGGGAGAGTGGCCTATGTCTCTAGGCATCCCTGACCCTTTCTCAACAATTATAACCACTAAACAATCAGCTTGTAAGCCCAGGAACAAGAGTGAGAATATTATTTAAACCAGGCTAGTTTTCTTAATGTGACTATCAAACAGTGATCCATGACCCTAACTGCATCAGAATTGCATCTAACTCTTTTAAAAATATATCAGCATTTGGGCCTCACCTCCAAAGTACTGAATCAGAATGTCTGGTAATACTTTAAAATTTCTGCAGATAATTCTGATAAACAACCAGAATTGGGAAATATTTAAGCCCAAGACATTCCGATTGTCTTGGACTTATATGGAATATTCTAATCACTGAGTGTTGTTTTTCCTTATTCCTCATCTTCCTCCCACAGGCCTCTCCCCCAGGTACCCTCAAGATCAAGCCCATCTCAGGGAATTAACCATTGGAGGCTCTAGGTGTCAGGACTCACTCTGATCTTGGCACAATAACTTGATGGACCCAAAAGGAGGGTAAATTGTCTTTACCGTGAGGCAGAATAGTATTTTTAGATTTAATTATTTATTTTCATAGGCTTTTTTTTTTTTTACCATATTCTCCCCCTAATTATACAAGCAACAGTGAAGATTTTCTTTATGCAAACTTAGACAGAGACAGCCTGCAACAAAGAAGTTACTTGAAGCCCTAGATAGATTTTGTAAATCTACAGCATAAGCAAAGTTCTTGAAAGCCAAAATGACACATAAGCCCACCCTGGGACCCAAGTTACTTGTAAAAGATAAAGAAAGGAAATGGGGAGAGAGAGAATATTGAATCATATTGAATATTGAAAGTTTAAATTGATAAATTGAAATGCAGAGTGATTACATTAACTTAAATTGGAAAATCATGTCTTCTTTGACAGCAGAAAGGAGGCTGCTATAATTAAGATTGGTTATGGAGGAATTATTTTTAAAATAATATTTCTGCAGATTAAAATTTATAACTGTTTCATTACACACATCCCCACCCCGAACCACACACACACACACACTATTTTCACCATAGGTAGAAGCCTCTGAACTCCCCTAATGATCTTTCCACTTCTGCTTGAGCTGGTTCTATTTCCATGTCCCCTTCATTGGATAAGCAAACTTGATTCCATTGCTTTCTTTTAGTGTTTTTCCCCCAAGATTGGTAACAAACACAATGTAAAACTTTTGCTGTTTACAAAGTGCTTTCTTGTACATTACTGAGTAACGATTTCCACTTTACAAAGAAGAATCAGGCTAAGAAAATGAAGTGACCTGCTCAGTGTTAATAAGTGACAGTTCTAGGGCTAAAATGCAGTTGCGCTTAAAGTAACTTGCCAGAAACCTACAACCTCCATCCAGATGGGTCCCTGGTCCAAAACAGTCCTGAAACCTAGGCCAGCCTCTCCAGAATATCAGATAGTTCCATCTCCCTACCCCATGTTAGTGACAGACCCCTCCAATATAAAAATTTAGAATTTCCATAGTCCAAACAACCCCAATGAGAGGTATGGAAAGATCAAAGGTGATGGTGGAATTATACATAGAAGATAGGACTTAACAAATGAATATGAATGCTGAATCATTAAATTGACGTCTCTTTTAGTCTCCAGTATTTTAGAACAGCTAGAAGTAAAAACCTAAAATTATGGAATTGTTACCCATGTCAAAGTCAAAAATATGTCCTACAACTAATTGTGATGCTGTGCTTGGAAATTTATAGCTTTTTTTGTATATATGTTATTGTTCACAAAAAAAAAGGGGAAAAAAAGTTGATTGTGATGATTTAAAAAGTACTTAAGCCTGCTAGCCTCCTATATTCCGAAGCAGCTAGAAGGAAAAATATGAGAGGATTGTATGGTAGCCCATGACAAACTCTGGGATCCATCCTTTAACCACTTTTTGAAGAGTGTTTTGAAAACTGTTGCCTTTTTATTTCTTTACTTTGTATATATGTTATACTATACAATAAAAAACATTAAAAAAAATACAGGAAGAAAATCCTCAAAAAAAAAAAAAATGCAGTTGTGCTGATTCTGAGAAGAGTGTACCTTACAACATAGCCTGGCAGTTTACTTTTCCAAATTGTCCTGCTGTTAACAGGACATGGTTTTATGAGTGTCTTAGATGATACAATAAACAAAGCAGAGGACCACTCTTCAATATTTGTTAATTTGCTCTATTCATTAAGTAACAGAGCAATATTTCCCAGGGCACAGGTGGAAGTTAGATGTTCTGAGAGATTTGTTAGTTGCTCCCTAATCCAGTTTCTTTTATGAAGGCACCACTCTTTTGCCAGATTCCTTGTTTTACTTCTTCTGTATTGTTTTTTCTACTGTGAAATCTCTGGGATAAGCCTCATCACGCACAGAAATGCTGTGTCCTGGAATAGGAAGTAGTTTGCTTTAGAGATCAATTACTGACTGTGCCAGCTTCCCTTACCTCTTCCTCTAAAGGTCAAGTGCATAATGGAATTATTACAGCTCATGCTCAGAGGTGAAGAGCGTGTGCATGTGATATTCCATTCTAGTTAATAAAATGAATGCGTATCATTCCTCTTTCCCTCTCCACCCTTCCCAAGGACCTATAAAAAGGGAGGTGACAGGTTTTCCCTTTTTTAAAATCAAGTTTCCTTTGTTTCATCTAGGAATAATCCATTAATAAGCAATGAATATTCTGAAATTGTCATATATGCAGAGAAATTTCCAAATCTTTTCTGATAAATAGAAATCATTTTTCAAATGCAATAATAGGAAAGCAGGAAAAGCCCTGCTTACTAGCTCCCTTATTTAGAGACACACCGGTCATCATCTCACATAATTCCAGATCAAAAATATTCGTCCGATATAAATGGCCACTGCTAACTATTAGCTATGAGTAGGAAATTTCCACAACAAAATACTATGAGTATTGTATTTTATTAACTGTGTAGTATTCTTATTCCTACACTGATACCTTTTTATGAAAACTTAGGTGTAAAAAATTATAGCAAATACAGCAATTGAAAAAGAAAATTCTCTAAATAAAATTTGTAATAAGCTAGGTAAAAGGAAGGGAGGGGAATGAGAGGAGGGCAAGGATCCTGGAAGACAGAAACCACATAAATGTCATCTGTATCAGTACAGAAGGGAAATTACAAGGGCCATAAATCAGACTCCCCTTGGCCTCTGGAGGCTGGACAGAAAAGACATCTCCAGTTTTTCTCCTATGAATATGTAAATATAGTATGGATTGAAATTTCATAAGACTTTATTTATTGTT